>OVAP01000126.1:0-51155 GCA_900406295.1 Aurinia saxatilis | reverse complement strand
TTTATGGTTTAGAATTTTAGACTTTAGGGTTTTAACCCTAAACCTTACATTATAAACTCTAAAATCCTATAAAATATTATTGGACATTTTAAAATTTATCTTAATTTTTTTTTGCATTTTTAAATATTTATTTCTGGGTTTCATTCCAAACTTTAAAACAAATTGATTTGGGGAAAAATGATGAGGGCAAAATTGGATTTTCAAAATTTAATTTTGATGCCGTGTATGAAAAAGACAACAATTTCTCAGTTCGTGTATTAATCTGAAAATGATTTCCACTTCGTGTATTAATATGGCAACGCAAAAAGTTTGTGTATTTTTCTAGCAGAAATCATAAAGTTCATGTATTTTTAAGGTTTTTTCCCAAAAATAAATGCTGGCTGATCACTACGGACCGTCGATTTGCTCTTTTATAGAAAACTATTGGCTAGTTAACAGAAGAACCCTATTTGATAATAACAAAAATATACACTACTGACAAAAAAATAGAGGTAAAGAAACTTTGATCTTTTAGCTTTTGCCACCTCGTAATATATAGCTATATAGGTAGATTTGCTGTTTACGGAAAATTACACTACTGAAAAAGAAATGCAATAAATGTAAGGACATAAGAAGTCACATGGTACAAAGTTTACTGCTGACAAATTTAATCAAAGACTAGATAAAGAACAAACTATAGTGTATATAAGATCCAAGTGTGGTTAAAGTTAAGGTTGCAGAATAGTCAAAAATATAACTAGAGCTATGGAAGAGGGAAAAGAGATGGAGAAAGAGGAGCAGAAGATAACAAGAATGTTGCCGTTTAGTCCGATGTCACAGATCTTTGTAGCACCGAGTCTTTTCACCGTCATTATTTTCACTATTGGGTTTCAAACCAGATGCAACCCATCCACCATTATTGAAGGTGCCAGGAACAAATGGCTCAAGGTCCCTCGCTTCTCTAGCAAACTGGTAAAACATATTTTTTTACATGCCTAAATTTTTACAAGAGGAGTTTGTACAATTATAGCCTAGTGTTGTGTTTTATATCGATGATGCGTAACATTTTTCCCATTAAATAAATGTTCCAGGCAATGAAGAAAAATGGGAAAACGGTTTGGGTATCCGTAAATGCACGAATAGAAGATCATTTTATTATTCCTGATCTTGATAAATCCAACATTGAGAATCCTGATCAGTTTTTAGAAGATTATATTTCAAGCATAGCTAATGCTCCAATGGACATGTCGAGACCTTTATGGGAATTTCATCTACTCAACATAAAGACATCAAATGCTGAATCTTTGTGTATAGGAAAAGTACATCATTCACTTGGTGATGGGATATCTCTTATGTCTCTTTTACTTGCTACTTCACGAAAGATGTCAGATCCTGAGGCTTTTCCTACCATTGTTACAAGACAACATGTTGAACCCAATAAGGGTTGGTGGTTGGTTAGAAGATTTTGGTTATTGATAAGAATCATTTTTATAACTGCTATTGAATTGTTCAAGGCTTTCCTTACACTATGTTTTATGCGGGATACTAAAACTCCTCTCATGGGCGAACTGGGAGATAGAAGTCGACCTAGAAAGATCATTCATCGGATAATAAACTTTGATGATGTCAAATTGGTGAAGAACACAATGGGAGTGGTATACATGTTAATATTTCATTATTTGTGGTCATATTTATTTCTATATATATATATCGATCATTTCTTGTTTTCTTATATTACAAACTTCATCTTCTTCCTTTTTGTGTGTTTTGTTTATTTTTGTAGAAAGTGAATGATGTTCTTCTTGGAATGACACAAGCAGGTCTTTCAAGATATTTAAGCAAAAAAGCTGGTATTAATATACATCTATACATCGTAGTACTACACTATTATTGTAATATATTAAAATTAGATGTGATATGGTGGTAGGGAAGAAGAAAACCATTAAAAAAATCAAGCTTCGCGGTACAGCAGCCATAAATTTAAGACCGAATACAAAGATCGAGGTAAAAACTTACAGTAAGCATCATTGTAACTTTTATTCTCCGAAAATATTAACTATAATGTAAGAGATTTTAAAACAGGATATCGTCAACATGATGGCAAAAGGTTCAAAGTGTAGATGGGGAAACTTCGTAGGTCTCGTTATATTTCCTTTTTGGATAAAATCAGAGGATGATCCGTTGGAATACGTTCGAAGAGCTAAAGATACTATGGAAATGAAAAAACTGTCCATGGAACCACTTATATTCTATGGAATTGCCAAATTAACTATGTACATATTTGGCAAAAAGGTAATATATAAGATCAGTATCAGCTAGTTAACCCATTTATAAATATATGTTTATGTATATGAAAAACTGATAACAGGTGACAGAATTTATTGGTAAGAGGATATTTGGTCACACAACATTGACATTTTCAAATGTGATGGGTCCAAACGAAGAAATCAGTTTTTTTGAGCATCCAGTGTCTTATGTCACAGCAAGTGCATTCGGTGGACCACAAGTAAGTATGTAGTATATCTATGTCATACTTGTATATTTATTAATTTGGGGGGGGAGTTACATAAAACTTTGATGAAATTAATTAAGGGGTGTTTTTGTTTGTCACTGAACCTGCAGGCTTTGATTATCCATTATGTGACGTACGTAAACAAGATTGTCATAAATCTTGCCGTCGATCCAACAGTGATACCAGACCCACATCTTCTATGTGATGATTTGGTAGAGTCGCTCGATATCATCAAATTTGCTGCTTTGGAGAAAGGACTTCATAAAATGGAGGTTTGAGACATGTATATGAAGATAATACATGGTGAAATGTAGCAATGTGCTATGAGCAATGAAAAGCCTAAAAGGTTCTTGGGATAGAAGAAATCTTCACCCGAAATTATGAGCAAAGAAAGAATAAAATATCAAAGGCTAATGTCCTCATCACTGTAAAATGTTTTTCAGCAGTTTTTTTCATCTCTCAAACGCTTTGGTCTTTTCTTTTTTGTTGGGATTTGTCAGTAAGGAAATACTCCATCCGTTTGTTAAAGAGTATCGTTTTGACTCTTTACACACAAATTAATAAAACATATTAAAAGTTATGTTTTGTCCTTAAATAATAAGTTGTCTGTTCATATTCTTCTTTGTTTTTAGGTTAAATTAGGTATTTAGTATTAAAAGTTATATTGGAAAATGAAAACGACACTCTTTATGAAACAAAAAAATTAGTGTAAAACGACACTCTTTAAGAAACAGAGGGAGTACATTTTTTTAACTAGTTTTCCAAAAGAAAAAAACTAACAGAAACGGAAAAAGTTATTCAAAAGAATAAAAATACAAAGTTAGATTATAAATTACTTGCAGCGAACTGCTTTCCGTTGATAGTTCCGAAAATGAACAAGAGTTTGGTCACGTTTTTCATATAGAAACTCGAGCCGGTCAAGCTGCATGATATTGTTGAATTCCTCATTCTTTAGCAGGAATTGTCGGCGAAGTTCTAGGATCTCAGATCCGGATGGGATCACGCATTCTAACCCGCAGACAAGTACTAAGGGGGGTTCTCCTGTTGGACGGCGAGGAGTCTTTCTGTGTGACCGGAGTACTCCATCCAATTATTCTGCCCACTTGCCCTTCTTGACGTCCAATCTTTTTCTCAGTCCGTCGACAATTGTCTTGTTGAATACCTTGGCTTGACTGTTTTTCTGGGATGGCGAGGAGATGACTTGGTAAGCCGTATTTCCACTTTTCGCAAAAGCCTTCAAGCATTGCTGAGATGAATTGCGACCCGTTGTCCGTCAATTTCATACAGAACTCTGTACCGACATATTATAAATTTCCAGAGGAAGTGTTCTATTTGAGCGTTCTTTATGCTCACGTATGACTCTGTTTCTACCCATTTGGAGAAATTCTATCAGGAAAAAGAGGAGTTTCTTAGTTTTAGAATTCGGCATAAATCAGACGATATCCATTGACTACCGCATGAACGGATATGGTGCCGAAATAGAAGACATCAACTCCACAAAATGATGTATCATGGGGGCGTGTCTCTGGCTTTTCTCGCACCTTGACGTGAACCATAAGTTAGCTCAACCAGAGAACGAAACAGCAGCATGGGTATCTGGGTAAAACCACATGACCGATTATAGACTAAAGCCCAAAGGATTCATCGAAACACCGTAAGGAAATGACCTAGCAAGCTTCCATGCATCTTCCCCGGTCATCAATCAAGCTAAAAAGACAAACCCACTCTGTCTTACTCAAAAGAATTGATAGAAAAAAGAGTAATCATTCAAAGGGGCAGTAAGGAAGAAACGGCATCATAGAAGCATGACAAGTAAAAACTGGAGCAAAACCATATGTTTCATAACTTTAACTTGGACAAGAAAACAAAAAACAAAAAACAAAAAACACAGATTACATTATGCATTCAACAACAATAAAATCTATTAAAAAGAGATCAAACTCGGGAAGTAACAAACAGGAAATCCGATGCAGTCAAAAGTGAAAGCAGCATCATATGATTTGGTTTCAGGGTCATGTATCACAAGTGTTCAACTGGAGTCACGAGCATAAAATATCAACTTTTTTGCCTTCTTCTTCCCGCCATCCAAGAGTGTTAGTGGCATGAGGGCGCAGTGTGTCGGAATACCATACAAGGCAAAAGTTTTATTAAGATCAATGGAATAAGTTTTGTCCCATGTGTTGTTGCCAGAATGAAACGACCATATAACTTGGTTGGGGCACTGTACCTCGGATACACACAAGCGGTTGTCGAGGTTGCATATGACAATGTGGGAACGGCGTGCATAGGAAATGGGAGTTTTAGAGATGACTTGAAAAGTTTCGGTGTGAAGATCGAAATATACGACTTTGGTTTCGTGGCAGTCGGTTAACCAATGAAGGGATCCATGTAGATAAGCGGGATCAGTGCCAAGATTGCGGTAAGGAGCAGAGGGAGTGACATACCTCCAAGCGTTGGTGGTGAAGTCGAAAACTTCACAGGTAGTAGTATTTTGTAGGCCAAATTTGGAGGAGTTGTATAACCATAGGGGCTTGTAGGTACCATTAACTATGTCTTTACCGAAGCCAAGCTTAAAGAGTGGGTGTCCAAGCTTATAGATCTCGATGGATGATGATGAATCCAAGACAAGAGTTCTTAGACCTTCTACGCCACTCGAGTCACTCGGAACATCTGCCTTACTGGAGTAACGTTCCACGGACACCATGAGGACATCTGGATCTCCAGATTGTTGACGGTGCTTATACTGTCTGTCTTGGAAGACGCGTGATTCGATCGTTGATTTCCATTGCTTTGATACAGCCTTGAGTCCCCATCAGAGATTTCACCGGGAGTCTCTCCAGGTCTCGCTCCACGACATCCGTGAGGCAGGGACGAATCCATCCTCAAGCAACGTTTTTGCTTCTTCCACATTCTTGTCTATTTGTCTCAATAGCCATTTGTGTCTTGTGTCATAATTATATACACCCAGGAAACGATACCCAAACACTTTTTTTCCTTTTTCTTACACATATTTTCATCAGATCAAGGAAATAGAAAATCTCTGTTGTCTTCTTCTCCGTCTTTTCATAGTTATATTGATCTCTTTATGCGATCTAGATTGTCTTGACTAGAGCCTAGACATAGAAGAAACACGTTCCCGAACGCTAAATTCATTTACTTTCGGTTTGATCGGAAAAGAAATTGTAGATTTAATATTTTGGTAATTGGTGTAAATTTAGCATAATTGAGAGTAATTGTAGATTACTCTGAAAGTTGTTACTCTAATAATACAACCAATTGCACCCATAGTTATCACTAGGTGGTTGAGTTACACTACCTACTGTAGGCTTTTGTTTAGTTAATGGTCATCAACAATAGTAAAAAAAATGTACTAGAGAGAAACAAATTGATGCTTGACTTGAATGGTCATAGTAAAAGAAATAGACAGCTTTAGTTATAAGGTCCCAAACATCACAATGTATCAGAAAGAAACAGTTAGATGCTTTATTTGAACGTTCAAAGAAAACTTTTATTTGTTTTAAACAAGTCCTACAACCACCAAACTTATTCGAACCACTATCTCTGATTACTGTGACAGACATTCAAAATTTTGTATTTGTAGTCTCTTCACTCTTCTACATTCTACTCCACCTTGCATACCATATAATCCCTGATAAGATTGCACTTGTTTTAACAATACCTTACTGCATACCAGATATTAGTCAAGTCTGAGATGCCACATATTCTGATTGTCACCAGCTTCATCTTCACATACACTTTCGCAGTATTCAGATCTTGATAGATACATAACCCATCTTGTTCCTCACCACATCGAATCAGAGTCCTCGTAAAACATAAATTGTATTTAGTGAAAATTGCAAAGCAGCTTGTTTGCTTCTAAAATCTAGTTACAAAAAAACAATGAGACAACGAAGCCTAATACTCTGAGCCGCTTGCACCACATTGGAGCGAAATTGCGGTCCTAATGAAGTTTCTTTGCCATGACCTCCACCAAACGATCCTCTGTGACCACGTACACTTAAGATAGTGTTTTGAATTTGCTTTTCTACCCATTGTGGGTATCCTATGATTTGTTAGCAATCCTTTTTTTCGTGACCCGTGTTTCCACAATGGGAACACTTCTGCATATTGTCCCGAATCCTTTTCACAACCGCACCCACTAAGCTAGTTGCATGAGACTCTGCCTTAAATTCTCTTTGAGCTATAAATCCCACAACTTCACTTTTTTTGCTCTGACTTTGCACAATTCAACCTGCGTTCTTCACACACAACTCTCTCATTCATATACTTTGTTCAATCTTAGCATTAGATCTGTTCCGACATGTTTGTACACATATTACCAAATCTCACATCATCAATCCTATAAGAAATTAGTAAACACTCAAAATGTTAATATTACGTATTAAACATATCGTTGGCAAATGAAACTAATCATTTGGCTAAGTTATGATCCAACACTAGAACGTTTTTGACACATCAAAACTGAAGAAATATCACAACACTCAGAAACCAGAAACTAATTTATCTGAGAACTGTGACAGACATTCAAAATTTTGTATTTATAGTCTCTTCACGTGCATGTCTAACCTCTCCAAGGCAAACCTTCAATTCTTTATTGTCTGGGAGCTCACTGATGCTTGTTTAATTGTGGTCTTCAAATGCACCTCAGCACTAAAGAGTCTCGTCTGCTTCCTGTGGACTCCAACATCTTCATGTACACTCTACAAGGTGTAAGACCAATATTTGTAAAATACTACGTAATTAACAATTTAACCAAGCAAGTACACAACGTTAATGAAATAGATAAGATCTAAGAATGGAGGTGAGATATGATCTCTTTCCTTAACTCAAAGAATCTCCCGTAGTGACAAGTTTTTATAGATTCATGAGTCCCAGGATACAACCTTAGGAAACCATATCCCAACACTGGATCATGGTTCTAACGAACATAGTAATCTACTATACTCTCGAAATACATAAAGAAGTACTTTCAGAGGTAAAAGATTGCTAGATAGAGTTTTGTTTGCTGTGTGAAAGAGAATTTTTTCTAATCCCCCTTAAAGCATAGAGTGCATCTATTTATAGTGAGTAGAAAGTAATCTCAAGAGGTAAGAGTTTTGATAAGTTCAAAAGTCCAAAACGTTTTTGTCTTTAACACATCATTAGTGCAGACTTTAACACACCACCATTAGTGTGCATTAGTATAAAACAAATTATAACATTATCTGTTGGTAAAAAAGATAAGCCCATTCAGACATATATAGCCCACGAGGCCTAAAAGCCAAATTGAAAGCAACAAGCAACGAGCCACGAGCACGTGCGCGTTCGTGCGCGTACGTGCGTGTGTAGTTCTCCATCCTGTCTTTTCTTACTTCACTAGACTAATACAACTATTAGTCACTATATAAGCTATTTGAAATTTTTCCAAACTTTATATGTGAGATATTTTCCCACTTAAGCTTATAAGTTTAATTAATCATTTTCATTTATTTATGGGTTAAGACTCATTTCTTATTCACAACCATATTTTATTAAAGTTCAATTAACACTTTAATAAAATAATATCCAATACAAGGTTCCAGTGATGCTTTTGCAAACTTTTTGAAACGCTCTTTGTCTTTCCACACTAATCCCTGATAAGATGGCACTTGTTTTAACAATGCCTCACTGCATACCATAACATCTCTTTTGATTCTACTCCACCTTGCATATAATCCCCATATTTCAGCTGAGCTTTCCGTTCGGACAATCTGCTGAATAATTTCCCAAACAACTCTAGGTGGCGCTGAATTTCAGCACACGGTTTTGTTTCTGTTGATTCATCTAAATAACCTTCACTTTCAACTATGTCATTATACGGTCCAGTGAAACAAGATTACTTGGTTCTGCTCATTTTCAGTTGTATAGCTTCAAAGGCCTGATCGATATTTCTCACATCCATAGCCATATCGCCGAAATTCTCCCAGATCACCCAGCTATCTCGCTTGAATTTAAGAGCTTCTTTGAACGCGACGAATGATTCTAATCCAAGCCTCTCCATTGTCACGATCAAGTTTAACAGCAAAAGTGAAAGCATACAGAGCTTTCTGAAATTCCCTGGCCTTAAGTGTAGCAACACCAAGAGCAAACCACAGTGTCTCCGATTTCTCAAAATCACCACGATTGTAAGCACTTCTCAGAATCTTTGCCAGCTTCACTCTCAAGTCTCTCATCGTTTACAAGTTTGGGAGTCACCACCCCAAGCTCCAACATAACATCACATCCCCATTGGATGAGCTAGTATTGGCTATCAATACCATTTGTGCCTTGGTGAATGGTATGAAACCCAAGAGCCCAACTAAGAGAAAATTCCAGACTTGATGCTTTAGCAGATTCAAGCTGCAACCGACACTGATCAATCCTTCCATATATATATATTGCAAAAGACTTGACGTTATGGATGAAACTTCGTCGTGTCACAAACTGGCAGCCCAATGCTCCATAATGGTTTGAGTTGCAGCCATATAAACTTGCAACATATCAAACAAAGATGACGATCGCTCGCGTAGAAACTTTTTGATGAATAAGTAAAACTCTGACAAGCCACCACGAAACACTCCTCACCTCAAATGTTTCATTGCATTTTTCTCAAACAACAAATCTTTCAACTTTAACAGTTGCAATCTAGCAAACGTTAAGTGCTGGAAACTTATCTCTTTAACTTTAACCATCAAGTTTATCTTTTAAGGTTATGTAATTATCCCTCAAATCTTTTTTTTATTTTTATTAAGGCATATTTAGAAAACAGAACATATCCAAAAGTCCTTTGAGAAAAAGACAGAACAACCAAAACTTGTCATCACTACCAAAAAGCTTCCTTCTTTCTTATTAAAAACGTATACACTTTCACAATCTCCGCCCTCTCTTCTGCGCTTTCTCTCAGGTTCTCTATCTCTCTCTCTCTAATGATCACAATTGATTCTCTATTTGTTTAGTTTCAGTTACAGATCTATCTATCCTCTTGTAGTTTCTCTGTCTTTGTAATTTGATTCACAATTGATTCTCTATCTCTTGTAGTCTCATACCAAACTAGATCAATTTTCCGTTGAACCGGATCTTCATCATCGCCAATTACTGATAAATTCTCAAAGTTTATTCCTTTATGTAGTTGGTTTATAGAATTTCGAGTTGCTTTCAATTTCTAGTTCTGGGTAGTTATATTCTTCTTGATTTTGTAATCATAAAAGGATTTTTGGATATTGCAGGTTCATATTTATCTGCTGATTTGGGATTTTTTTTGTTTCTCTCTTCAAAGCTAAGATGGTGTCGGCTAACAAAGAAATGGCTGTTTACTGTTTCGACACTTTGGTCTCTCACTACAACAATGAAGAGACTCCACCACCTGCTTTTGAAGAGGGGAATCAGTACGTTTCCTTTTAACTACAACAACACTTTGGTCTCCCATGTTTTGTGTTCTTCTTGTAGTAGTCACTTAGAGTCTGCACTATGTTGGTTGACTTTTTTCATGATGGTTACTGTTAATATATGACCATATACCTGCTTAACATATGAATGGTTCGTATATTCTGAAATGCATCATGTTTTTCTTACTCATGGTCTTGTGTTTTATCTTGTAGTCCATTGTTTGTAACCTGGAAGAAGATTGTGAATGGTGGGGAGCCTCGGTTGCGTGGATGTATTGGTACACTGGAAGCACGCCGCTTGATCAGTGGCTTCAAGGATTACGCCTTGACGAGGTACTTACTATTCGTCATGCATTCTGTTTTTAGCTTCTCATGTTTTTTCCTTTAGTTAATCGAACATAGACTAATATGGTGTTTTCCCCTATTCTCGCGACCAAGATAAGTTCATATAGTGTCATGTTTTTCAGCTGTTTTTGCACCGTCTTAGTTAGGTGTGTATATTGTGAAGTGTTGTGTATATCGTGAACATAAATAGCAAAAAAAAAAATACACGATCACAAATCAGGGTCCAATTTCATGTAAAAGAACCGAGTAGTTGAGTTTTGGATATATCTTGGTCTTGAAATCACGAATGAAGTACGCATAAGTAGGTGTATTTTGTCCATCCCTTGGCATTTCCCATAGCTCGTTTCCTTGCGTTTCATGTGGTTGGACGTTGGTTGTAAATGCTTGAGATTTCTTTCTTTCTATGCCAATTCTAAAGACATTTTTTGTTTTATATAATATTGCAGTGCCCTGAGGGATCGTAGGTTCCCACCTATTCAGGCGAAAGAACTGCCATTTCTGCAATGTACAGTATCTGTCCTGACTGATTATGAAGCGGCAGAAGATTATCTTGATTGGGAGGTACTATTCACTCTTCTTTTATAATTGCCAACGAAGGATTGTGTACTATTCAATCCGCACTTCCAATATACATTTGATATGGAGACATTGAGCAGCTTTATTAGTTTGTCAAATGCTTCTTATTTGTGGTCTATTTTCCGGGCTTTCCTTGATTTGACTTCGTAGGTAGGAAAGCATGGTATGATCATTGAGTTCACTGAACCTGAGACTAACACAAAGCGAAGCGCCACATATTTGCCTGAGGTGCCAGCTCATGAAGGTACCCACTTTGATACAACCATTTAAAGAAACTGTATGCTTTGCTTGGATCAATACCACGGACCTCTTGTATAAAAGATGTAACAGTTAAATGGATATTTACGAGAAACTAGTTGCATTGGATCTCTTGGCACTCCATCTTAAAATCTGACATTTTTTTTCTCAGGCTGGACAAAGATAGAGGCAATAGATTCGCTGGTCCGTAAGGCGGGATACAATGGTGTAATAACTGAAGCAGTGCGTAGGCGAATTCACCTTACTCGATACCAGAGTACATTATTCAGCATGCATTATAGCGAATACCTTTCATATGTGAAGGCAACAAGGGGCGTTGTCTCGGGTATTAATGGGACCAACAAGCTCGCTGCTGCCTTGTCCTGATTAGCGTCATCAACTGCTGAAACAGATGCGATTAATTCTGTTTGGGCACCTCTTAGTATAATTTATCCTGTATCTCTCATTTAAAATTGTCTGGCTCTGATAAAAGAAACTTCTTCAATGAATTTGACTTGGTTGTTTCACAATTGTAACATTAATTAAATCAAAGGAACCCACTTTGATCTCTCTCTCCTCTCACTTTGATCTTTAAAAGTAGAAGAAATTAACTACTGTGTCTTTTGGTTCACAAACATAACATGACATTAAAGTAGAACATAAAAAGTACCAAGAAGCTGGTGACCAAAAAACAAAAAGAGTACCAATAAACATATTCATATGTCTGTTTGTAAACTTAATCTTCAGGATCGAAGGGTCTGTTGTCAAAATCCTCTCTGTCCTCAGCTAAGTCAGCGCAGTACCTCTCAGACAAAATCTCAACTTGTTCTGCAAATGTTTTGGTTGCCGGTGAACCAATATGACGCACCATCTGGTTCCAACGCTTTCTACAAGCTTCCCCATCTCGATTCTCCACAAGATTATCCCAATCTACATCGTCGATACAAGCGGCATCTAGTTTCACTAGCTCTTCCACGAGCCTGTAGTCATCTACATTAGCCCACATGCCCTTTGTCACCATTGGTGATGTCAACTGATCATACCACTTATTGCAGCAAACAACATGGTCCCGTGTTCCAAGTTTGTCGCTTATCGCCATCCAAGGGATGTTATCTCGGAGCATCCCATGTTTTGAATGCTTCTCTTTGAATGCTTTCATTTTAAGTTCTTTGTTCACAGAGTCATAGAGATTTTGATACTCCTCCCTAGACCAGTGCCCACTATTCTTCTCCGCCAATCTTACTCTCCTCCAAGCATCTTTCACATGCTTCCTGCTTTTACCCATTGCATCCGCAAGTGTTCTCCAGTCACTCCCATGTTTCTTCTTAAACTCTTTAACGAGTTCAAAATCCTCATCGGTCCATACACCCTTGGATCCTTCTTCGAATAAAGTATGAGCACGATGGTACACACTATATTTTGGCCTCCAAGGTACAGCAGACACAATCTCTGCCCAACAGCCTTTAACTTGAGGGTATGACTTGCATGCCAGAACCATCTTTATACCTTCATCTCCCAAAGCATGGTCATCAACGTATTTTCGTACAGCTTTCTTTACTAACTCATCTTCTTCCTTTGTAAATCGTTTACCTCTCACTAACTTAGCTTTTTCTTTAATTTCTTCATCTTCCTCTTCCCTTTCCTGACTCTTACTAGAATTTTGCTTCTTCTCTGCATCCTCCACATTCTTCTTCTTTTTCTTCTTCTTCTTCTTCTTATCATCCCTCTTTTCTCGATTCTCAATAACAAAAACTTCCTCTTTATCAGAAAACTTGACCCTTTTTGCGCTTTTTTTACTTGGTGAAGTGGTCACAGCATCATCATCATCACTCTCACCAGAATTTGGCTCCTTCTCTGCATCCTCAACCACTGAATCCTCCACATTCTTCTTCTTCTTAGTACCATCCCGCTTTCTCTTTCCCGCTTTCTTGTCAGCATCATCATCATCATCATCATCATCATCTTTAAAGCTTTCACTCTCATCACCACCAGTTTTGTTTTCTTCAGCCACTGTATCCTCCTCCACACTTACTCTATCCTTCTTCTTGCTTTTCCTCTTCATCTCCTTGTTTGAAATCTCTTGAGCTTCCAAATCACTAGCATCAGAAAGTTTGGAGCTTTCACTCTCATCACCACCATTTCTCTTCTTCTTCTTCGATTTCTTAACATCGTTTTCAGATTCAGAATCACCCCCTTTCTCCTTAACTACACTGTTCTCACCTAATTTCTCCTTTTTGGAAACCTCTTGAGCTTCCAAATCACTACCATCCAGATTCTCTTCATTCCCATCAGAAAGTTTGGAGCTTTCACTCTCCTTACCACCATTTTTCTTCTTCTTCTTCTTTTTCTTCGCTTCCTCACCATGATCCTCACCCACTTTCTCTCCATCTTCTGCAGACTTACTCTCTCGGTTCTTCTTCTTCTTCTTCCTCTCGACAATTACAGTCCCCTCGGAATCAACACTCTTGTTCCTCTCGTCGGCCATCTCAGAATTTCCCGGCGATTACAAACCCTAATCGAGAGACTAGTGAACGACTTTTCGATGTTGAGAGATTAATAAACCTTAAAACTAGGGTTGGTGTATTAACCCTTGGCGTTTGGTATTCGGTTCGGTATTTGTTGTATCGGTTATGCAAAAAATTGGAAACCGAAATTGGTTTGAAATCCGGTAGGTAAATTTTGATTTGGTTTGGATTCAGTTTGAATAGTTTTTTTTTTTTTTTAATAATAATATGTTAAATTTTATTTTTAAATCAGATTGTTTACAATAAATAAAAGTTGTTTCTATTAAATTGAACAAATAATTGCAGAGTTGATTGTTCGGATCTTTCAATTCATACATGTGGATTTTAACCTAAGAATGAAGATATTATTTAAACTTTATTGTATTAATTTGAAACAATTCTTTCCATGTAAAATGAATAGTTATTTGTGAAAACTATCTTTAATTTTATGGTAAATTGATTGCATTAATTCGAATAAATTGGGTTATTCACGTAATTCACATGTAGCTTTTTTTTTAATGAATTTTGGTCTATTTTTGTCAAAATTAATTTTAAATTGGTGAATATCCGAAAATCTAATATAATTTATTTTTTTATCTTCCAAATCATGTTGAATATTTCAAATAACAAGTAATTCGGTTTCGATCCGATTCAAATATCCATTTTGATAGTAATTTAGGTAGTTTGTGTAATTCAAATATCAGTAGTTTTTATAAAATTTGATTTATTTAGGTTAAAATCTAATTTTAGATGAGGTGAATATCTAAAAGTAGATGGATTTAATTTGGTTGAATATTACCATTATGTTGGGTTTGGGTCTGGTTTGAATATCCGGTTAACATATGAACCGTTTGGTTGGAATATTCTGGATTCGGTTTGCTATTTCGGGTCTGGGTATTTTGCTCAAACCTATACCTGAACAAACACATTTTCCAAACGCAAACGCCATTCTAAAAAATATGAAATAAACCATACAATGACAGATCCTTTTAAAAGCATCTCCCACCTGTAAAGCTTTTTGTCTCTTTTCGAACTCTCCGTCTTCTTCATCTTCATCTTTCTTTCTATTTTATATTTGAAACTCTTCAGAAAGCTACAACACAAACCTCTCCAGATTTGGATCTTGGAGTGCGTAATGGCGGAGGAGAAATGGGTTTTAATGGTGACGGCGAAGACCCCGACGAACATCGCTGTGATCAAGTATTGGGGAAAGAGAGACGAGGTTCGGATTTTACCAATCAATGATAGTATCAGCGTCACTCTTGATCCTGACCATCTCTGTACTCTCACTACCGTCGCTGCTAGTCCTGCGTTTGATCGTGATCGAATGTGGCTCAATGGCAAGGTACTTTCTTCATTTCCCACAATTTTTTCTCTCTTTGGATTATGAGTTATGGTTATAATGTATAGTGGTTAAGATTTGATCTAAAGTAAGGTTCTTTTTGGTTTGAGTGATGGTTATAATGTGTACTGGTTAAGATTTTGATCCAAAGTTAGGTTCTTTAATGGTTTTGTTTCATGGTCTTTTTGTTGTTTCATCCTAGTGTAGGAAATCTCAATTTGTTTCATTGTTTGTGATTTATAACAATTAAGAGTCTTGTGGTGTTTTTGTTCATGGTGCTTTTCTTGTTGTTGTTGTTGTATAGGAAATCTCGCTGGCTGGAAGTAGGTACCAGAATTGCTTGAGGGAGATTCGGAGTCGTGGTGATGATTTGGAAGATAAGGAGAAGGGTATTAAGATAGGGAAGAAAGATTGGGATAAATTGCATTTACATATTGCTTCGTATAACAATTTCCCTACTGCCGCTGGTTTAGCTTCTTCAGCTGCTGGTTTTGCTTGCTTAGGTAATTTCATTTTTCTTTCTGTAGATGTTGCTTAGGATTGGACAGGAAAAATTCACAGTTTTCGGATTCTTTTCTTTGTCATTTTTTTCTATTGTTTGAACCACATGGCACATGGTACGTTTTCTGGATACTTGAGGATCACTTTAAGGTAGGACTATGTAGTGCAGTAATGCCAGTTAGCTTCTTGGACAACCAAATTGTCACATGGCATTCTCCTCTGTTACTCATCCCTTTTTTGTCTATTTTATACTTCCTTCATAATTTAGATAAAAGTGGCTCAGCTTTAAGATCATTTTTTTATCTTGATGACATGATTCTGTCTCTTTCCTCCTATTGTTATAGTGGTTTTCTAGGTTCCTTGTCTTTTAAGAAAACAGCTCAATGTAGTAATATAACAATTGCTCTTCTGGTACAGTTTTTTCTCTTGCCAAGTTGATGAATGTAAATGAAGATCCAAGCCAGCTTTCTGCTATAGCCAGGTATGACATTTGGTTCCTCACTTGCATTTTCACCCTTGCTGATCTGTTAGTATCTTCAGTGTTAATTGCACAGGTTACTATTTTCAAAGTTTTTGTTTACAGTGATTGTTATACATGCATCCATTGTAATTTTATGAGTTATTATGTTGCTGTGTGCTTTCTAGTTGAGTTGTATGCAGTCAGACATTTGTCTAGTAGGTAAATGGTACATGTTAATATGATTAGATTTTCAATTCTCCATGTAGGCAAGGTTCAGGAAGTGCGTGTCGTAGTTTATTTGGGGGTTTTGTCAAGTGGAAGATGGGAAACAAAGAAGATGGAAGTGACAGCGTTGCAGTTCAATTGGCAGATGAGAAACATTGGGATGATCTCGTTATTATTGTTGCTGTGGTATGGACCTCTAGTATATTTTTTTTGTATAGAGCATCTCTTAGAGCCGTTTATTCCTATCCTTCGCCTTCCATATTATGTCGGTATCAGATTATTTTTTTGTTACACACTCTCTGGTATAATGATTTGACCGTAGGGGAGCTATATGAATAAATACATTTCCTCTGTTTTCCTTGAGATAGAGAATATAAGTGGACAATGTAGGCAGCCTGTTTTGCATCATGGGATGGCTAAGACTAGCTTGATAATTTCATGCTTATCATTTCCATCACAAAATGCAAAAGCTTCTTTGTTCATTTATTTTTGAACTCTTTTTTTTTCAACTCGTTTTAGCTTGTGTTACATGCAGGTTAGTTCACGAGAGAAGGAAACGAGCAGCACCTCAGGAATGCGTGAGAGTGTTGAGACAAGCTTACTTTTACAACACAGAGCACAGGTATGTTCTCTTTTTGATGTTTGCTAACAATCTGTATCTCCTAAAACAACCCTTGTGGGGGTTCTGAACAAAATATATTTGTTTTTGGTTGTGCTTGCTTACCTTTCACAATTTAATTTTTTTTCGTCAAGTTCATGCTTCGTTTTAATTTCTTATCAGGAAGTTGTGCCAAAACGGATTTTGCAAATGGAAGAAGCTATAAAGAATCGAGATTTCACATCATTTACAAAATTGACATGTTCAGACAGTAATCAGTTTCATGCAGTTTGTATGGATACATCTCCACCCATATTTTACATGAATGATACCTCCCGCAGGTATGTCTTTCTCTTCTTTTGTTCCTTTTGACAGCCACTTGCTGCTTTAGCTTAATGCCATGGTTCTGATCCCAATTCGCTAACTGATAATGCCAGGATAATTAGCTTAGTTGAAAAGTGGAACCGCTCTGTTGGGACTCCAGAGGTATGTATCCTTGCTCCTTTGCAAAAGCAATTTCAGTGGGTTTCTTCCAAGTACTGGGAATTGAGACTAGGTATGGGGAAAGATCTTATCCTAATCTCATTTTCGTGGACAGATTGCTTACACATTTGATGCTGGCCCTAATGCGGTCCTGATTGCACGAAACAGAAAGGTAGCAGTTGAATTGCTGCAGGGGCTGCTGTACTGCTTTCCTCCTAAGCCTGACACAGACATGAAAAGGTGAGATAGGAAGTGTGATTAATTGATTGATAGATTTGCTCTCTGACTAAAACAAATGCTGTTTGGTACTTTGTATAGTTACATACTGGGCGATACATCAATTGTAAAAGAGGCAGGCTTGGAAGGAGGAGAGGTTCCACAAGAAATTAAAGCGAAAATTGGAAGTCAGGACCAAAAAGGTGAAGTGAGTTATTTTATATGCAGCAGACCTGGAAAAGGTCCTGTGGTGGTTGAAGACCAGACTCAAGCCCTTCTCCATCCTCAAACTGGCCTCCCCAAATAACTATTCCTATAAAACTCTGCAGTTTGCAACATCTGCTGCTTCTTCTTTTCTCGTAGCTAGCTTCAACTATTGTCTTATAAAAGCACATCTTTTCATAAACATTTGAGTTTACATACAATACTTCATTCGGAGATATGAAAAGCCTTTTCTTTATTACAGTCCTACTCAACTTTGCAAATGGTGTCCACAATGCCTCTGACTCCACACTGTTATAACCAAAACCATAATTGTTGTAAAAGCAAAAACTACCCAATGCAGCTATTATTCTGTGCTATGCCCAGAGCAGTGTCACAACGATGAATAGCATCAAAGCAACACCAAGACATATCCCAACCATTGCGCCAAAAGCCTGCCAAAAGCAATAAATCCACAGATGAATAAAATCTTCATCGTCATCACATAATCCATATATGTATTACAAAGCAATTTTGGGTGACTCACTTTCCCCTGACTTTCAAACTTGAATTTTACTGTAAACCATGACAAGCCTCTATCCACAATAGGTGCAAGTGCGACTGCCCTGCATCCATTAACAATTTTCATGGGTACCAAAATCATAAGATAACATGCTAAATCGCCAATAATTAAAACTAGGAATGCTAAAATCCACTAAGTTCAACCACCTTCACTACATCACTTCACCCTAGCATTACCTAGTCAACTAGTACTAAGACATGTTTCTTACACGTAAATGAAAAATAAATTTTGTTAACTGAAAAAAGCATTGAGGACATTGTTCTTAATTACTCTTTTTCATTGAATATCAAAGGATCTGCATTGTCTACTAGGCAGCAAATGATTGAAACTATGGATCAAATAGTTTCATCTGTCATAACCTCTGGCATATTAAAAGTGTAAGACTAATATCTATAAACAACAGTTATTTATCTCTTCTAGATCTACTACACATGAAAAGCCTGAAGTATTTGGCACTTTTTTTCAGGACCTATTGACATAATAATTTTACATTAAATTGACATTGCAAATGATATGATATCTTTAACTATCGATGCTACATCAGTAATGCCATAATCCGCACATCTATCATGATGGTACAAGAACGTTGTTTTGGTCCGACAGGACTGAGAAACAGCCTCCTAAATAGGGTGGAAGCATAACGACTTTTCTATGTTGTAGAGAATTAACTGAGAGAGAAACTAATAATAGCTACTCACCCTCCTATTCTGATGAGCTTCGTAACTTGGCTTCCAGCCCAGACCATGGCCATCACTTTAAGAAATCTGCATGCAACAAGAATCTTTCATATACCCATAACGCTAGAAAATGCTGAAAGATATCCCATACCTCTCAGCCGCAGCAAGATAACCCATTTTTCCAGGTGCTGGGGCCACATAAAACCTACATATATATAGACAATTGTCAGTGTTCTAGCTCAAGTATGTTTGATGAAGCGAAATACACAGAAAATCATATGGTGGCACATAGAAAAGAAAGAGCAATGGAAAAAAAAAATACGAGTCCATGATATTGTAGCTTTATGCAGAGGATACACTCAGAGCTCTATTGTACTCACCACACCAAGAGAAAAGCTATGGTGTAATAGACTGTATTAAGTAACCCGTAGGACAATATTCCAGAGACTCCATATCTCTTCAATTTCTCGAGAAGCCTGCAATTTTCGCAGCACATCAAGGCGGGCAAAATTACCAAAAGAAAAATATATTGCTAATGCTAAGATTATATTAAGTTCCCAAATCCCTCCTTGCAATGCAGATTTCAATCACATTGAACAAACGGAAATTATCTCAGCTAACATTTGGACAAATCATATCAGAAATACAAATGACATTTTTATGATCACCACAGAAGTGAAAACCAAGAAGCTCAGGCAAATATTTGAACTAAAACCTACCACATAAAGAGGGGCGAAATACCAAGGCTGCAATTGATAGCCTAATAACAGCATATTGGTAAATAAGAGGCAGAACAACATCTCTGAATTAATATTTGGGTCCTCTCTTGAGTCTTCAACAAAACATATGAAACAAACAGGTAGTACAACATGGTAACCACAGCCACATTCTAACTGATAAGTAGAGGCATAAAAAAGTGTAACAAATGAAAGATTTAGTATATCACATACTCTTTCGAAGCAAACGGATTTTTCCAGCTAGTCCCATTCTTATCCAACATTTCTCCTGTAAAAGGAGAGATAAATAAGAGGAAACAGTGTCAAACTCAAAACTCAAGCTAATAACAAACATGACAATACAGATAAAAAAACGCAATGCGTATACACAAGACTGACCCAATGTATCAACTAGAGAGTAAAGACGATACAGAAGTATTGAAAAGTTATAATTTTTACACTTCACCCAAGAAAAATGAGTCGTTAATTTACAAAGTCAATGTGTACCTTCATCATAGGAAGAAGGGTCAGCCTCATGATCATCAGATATATCAGAAGCCTAAAATTTGAACCCATCAGAAGATAGCATAAGTGAAGAGCTAAAACAAACTATTCATAGGAATCAAAACAGAGATGAAAAGACCAACATTTGGACTAAAAGAGGTAATCACTCGGTGACTATGGAGTGATGAATTGATGATAACATAGATTGAGTAGGTTTGCGATTGATGAGTACACTGAGACAGGACAAACCGAAGGACCCATTTAGAGTACGACGAGAAAACTGGCGAGAAACAGAGAAGGAAGATTAGTAAATGAGCTCAACTAAATTACAATTCATGAGAAAAAAAAAAAAAAGTACCGGAAGCAGAGAAAGAGTTAAACGGTGGACGCCGGAAACACTCATCCGGTCACAAATATAGCCGGAAGTGATATTAAAGTCTCTTCCTTTACAAAAAAAAAGGTTTCATTTTTATCAAAGAAAGTACGGATCACCTAAACCGAATAAATGTCAATTAAACCGGATTCCTTAAACCGACTATTCACAAGACGCGCCTTATTTATACATTTTGGTCGACTCTTGCTCTCTCACTTTGTTTAGAGAAAATTATTGAGAGCAAAGAAGATGATGATGGAAGAAGAGTTTCAAGAGTGTGACAATGCAAGCCTCGAAGACTGTGACATCTCTCTCTCTCTCCTCCGTCTCACTTCACCACCGTCCTCTCACTCTCACTCCCTCTCTACTGAGATCAGTCCATTGAAACGCTCCTCTCCTCTCTCCGACGACTCTGACTCTGAGTCTGATCAACCAAAACGTAGAAGACTCTCTCCTCAAACCCCTATCTTCATCAACTCTCCTCTCCGTTTCACTACATACCCTCAAATTCAATCTTCATCAATCGATGAAAACATCCGTTGCTCACACTCAAGCTCTGCACCGGAGAAGCAAGAAACGACACCGTTTCACTCCAAGACTCCTGATTCAGAGGTTTGTTATAAAGCACTTTCTTGCTCTCTTTCTAATTTTAGTATTAGTACTAAATCAAGAATCTTGAATCAGAAGAAACAGAAAATGAAGATGGCAAACGATGGTGAAGAAGAGAATAACGATGATGACCCTTATAAGGTTATCTTTTAGTCTTAAGAACTTTTGATTAGTGATTTTTTTTGTGAATTTGGTTATTGTAAAACTTGCAGGAGGAGGAAGAAGATTGTGGAGAAGAAGGGATGAGGATAGAGAGATCTGGAGAAGGTTTTATAATTAGATTGAAGTGTAGATGCAAGTTCGCTTTTAGAGTTCTTTTCTCTGATCATCACCTCTACTTCAAGCCTCTCTAAAATGCTTAACTCTCATTTCTTGAAACGTTTGTTCATAGACAAATTTGTACAATGTAACGCTCAGAGAAAAGATTGAACTCGTTTTGTTGTTTTTTACTTTTATTGTGTTTGTAATATTGAAGATTGTGTTGAATACAAATTGTGATGTCACAAAGTCTGAATTTTAATAGAGACCCAAACAAAGTAGATAATAAAGTACTAATGCGAGTACTTAGTTGCTACACGCGCTTTCACGCGCCGTCGTCGATTAGTATCTCTCTTCTCCGTCGACCACATTCTTCATCTCGCTGCTTCGTCCACAACGTTAGTCTCTCTCTCTCTCGGACACACTCACAAAATTGGAATCTATCAACATAAAGTTTATCACTTTACTCTCTCTCAGATTAGCTCTGTGTACAACAAGGCAATGGAACAGTCTGATTTAGCTGTCAACACTGTTATTGATGATTCTCGAGCTCTCGCTGAGAAGATAAACCTGATTCGTGACAAGGGTCCTTCCAAATTCCAGGTCTTTCCCTCTCAATCTCTCTCTCTCTCGGAATCTTTTGTGCTCAAAGCTTCAATTTTTGTTGTTGGGTTTTGAAGGTGATTGCTGATTTTGATGGGACTTTAACGAAGTACAGAGTTAATGGACGAAAAGGCTTGAGTATGTTGATACACATTTGATCAAATCGTTAGCTTTCTATTGATATTATCCAGATACTGAAAACGTATAGTAATTTGTTTTAGGCAGTCATGGCATTTTGCAGCAAGGTAATGCAGAGTATGATGCTAAGAGGGAAGCTTTATATGAACACTATCATCCTCTGGAGATTTCGACTGTGATTCCTATTGAAGAGAAAACCAAACTCATGGAAGAATGGTACTACTTTTCTTGTGAAATCACATACATGATGCATTGACATTTGCCTTGCCTTTTGATATTCTACTTGGGAAAATGAAATTTTTGGAACCAGGTGGGGTAAGACTCATGGTCTTCTCATTGAGGGAGGTTTAACATATGATAATATCAAGAAATCTGTTGAAAATTCATCCATAACTTTTAGAGAAGGTGTGACTGAACTATTTGAATTTTTGGAGGTAATGTCATCAAAATCATGATTGCCGTTATACATATATGGTGAAAGAAACAGATATTAGTATATTAATCAACTCTTTTGCAATCTGGTTCAGGAAAAGGAGGTCCCAGTTTTGATTTTTTCAGCAGGACTTGCTGATGTTATTGAAGAGGTGTCTCCTTTAAGAGTATTAGTTCATTAGATGTATCTCTGCTTATTCCTGCTGTCTCTAACTCTCTATAGTGAATATGCTTTTTGGCTATATTCTCATTTCTTTCCAGGTTTTGAGGCAGAACCTACATAGAACATTCAAGAATGTGAAGATTGTATCGAACAGGATGGTTTTTGATGATGCTGGGCGGCTTGTGTCTTTCAAAGGTACATTTTATCTGGGTCTTCCATAATGTGTGCCTATTCTGCTGGGAAATTGAAAAGCTACTTCGTTATTTATATCTTGAAATTATGAACTACTCTCTGCAACCCAAAACAATACAGGAAAGCTAATACACGTGCTAAACAAGAACGAGCATGCTTTGGATATGGCTGCTCCACTTCATGACCAACTTGGTGTTGAGACTGGTGAGGAAAATGAAGAAAATGTGTATGTGAAGCAGCGAACGAATGTTTTGCTTCTGGGAGATCATTTGGGAGATCTTAGGATGTCTGATGGTTTGAATTATGAGACTCGAATATCTATTGGGTTTCTGTGAGTTTCTTCTTTTCTGTATACGTCTATTTGTTTATGCTTTGTTTTCAATCCCCTTTCATTATTTTTTCTTTCTTGCAGGAATGATAACATTGAAAAGAGTCTTGAAAGCTACCGTAAAGCCTTTGATCTTGTTTATCTGGTAAGTCACATATGCATTCTATGTTTAACGTGTAGACGGCTTGAATCGCCAGAAAGTTGCTAATGAAGTTATTTTTCTTATGTTTTGTGGGTCTTGAAAAGAATGATGCACCTATGTGGGGAGCTGTGGAACTTGTTTCTCGATTATTCTCGACAGAAGAAGCGAGTTAGCTGCAATGCCGTTTAGGAGTACAAGACTCTTTTCTTCAGATTTTTTAAAACAGTAGTGGAAGTAGAGTTAATATCCATTAATTAAGAAAATGTATTGTTCGTTTTTAAAATGGAAAGAATGGTAGAAAGACTGTATGGTTGGTTTCCAAACGAATGTACTTGAAGGTCACAGAGATTGGCCATTTATCCACCTCTTGAACATCATAAATGTTTCATCCGGCTTGTAGTTGGCAGTGTGTCCTCCTCCCTACCAAATCAAACCATATCAACTGTGAATATGTAACAAAAAATATATATCAATTCAACAGCTTATTTTTGTTTTTGCTTACATACCAATCAGTAGTTGGAAGAGAAGGATCTGAGTACTGAACAAGCTTCCTAAGATCTCTTCTTCCAATATGCTCTTTCGAAAACGGGTTTGATGATGCCAAATCACACAATGGTATCAATATATATTCTTCATTTATCCTTGAAACACACTGTCATTATCATCATCAATTACAAAGTCCCAAATTAGTATTTACTATTTCACATTTTATAAACCTGTATTTTAGTTTTACCTTATCATAGTCATCCATCAATTTCAAGCATTGTGTATTAGTAGGATCTATGTTTACATAATTTCCTTGGCAGCTTCTTTTAAGAGACTGCAAACCAGAGTTTCCAGAAAGAACTTTAGTTAGAAAGGTACAAGTTACATTGTGGTGGAGAAGAGAATATTTTATATTTATACCTCAAAGAGTTCGTCAGAGATCAGTCCCATTTCATGAGCAAATGGAATCTTATGGTTATAATCATCAACCGTACCTGTTGCCGGGTTTCCAAGAACATAACCCTGTTGTGTGGTACAAAAGATTCTTTCAGGTAAGATATAAATAAAAGTTTTAAAGCGAAGATATTGATGAACCTTAAGGTTTATTAGAGGTTTGTAGCCATGCTCATTTCCTGCGTAACGGTGATGCATAAATCTGTCATATAGTGGCTAAGTAGTAAAACCAAAATCTGGAGCAAATTGATTATAATGACAACAAACCTAATGGGATCTCTTGAACAATAGCTGGAACAACTATACTGGAGTAAGAATCTCCAGCAACGTAGAGAGGATTTGAGTCAAACTCTGGATACTCCATTATCCACTGCAACAGCAACAACAACAAAAAAAGAAAGATTAGATTAGATAATACTCATAACTATGACGAATGCTTTAAGGAAGCAAAGACCTTTTGAATAAACTCATAAGTCTGTTTTGCTTCTCCTGTATCACAAGGCTTGTCAACAAGAGGGCTTTTTGAGTAAGAGAAGCCAGTCCCAACAGGTTGATCCAAGAATATTATGCTAGCTTCCTGAAAAAATCAACAATCTTGAAAAAACCGGTAAAAATCGAAAACACAAGCTTTTGTGATAGTTAAGTCAATGTATTGATGGAGTTCATCACTTTTGTCCAAGAATATGAAGTGGAGACAAGAGAAGGCAAACCTCCATTATAAACCGCATTCTTGAAAGTCAATGGCCCTTCCAAAAAACAAGATCTCGATTTAGAAACTCAACTAAAGTTGAAACTTTCTTGCTGTTTGTTTCCCTTACCAATTTCAAAAACAAGAGCAGAAATGGCAGAGCAAGCAGGTCCTCCAGTCAACCAAATAAGAAGAGGGTCGTCTCTAGGATTGTTTTCTGATATAGTGAAGTAGTAGAAAAGTTGCACTTTCTCTTCCTCACCAACACCAATATAGCTTTTCGCAAGAAAGATAGATACATTGCAAGATAAAACTCACATTGATCAAAATCATGAATAATGAAAAAAACATCAGAGGAAGAGACAGAGAAAAACAGACCCAGTTTCAAGGTGGAAAGGAAGAGGACCTTGGAAACCAGAGAGATGAGTTACCACAGAGCCTGAATCAGCAATATGTTGTAACAAAAGAAACAGTTGAAGAAGAAGAAGCAACTTTAGTTTCCATGTTTTAGACATTCTTGATTAAACTTAAACTTCGGTTCAACAAAACAGACCACAAAAAGATGGTTTCTCTCTTCCAAAGGTGGCCAAAGTGACCAGATAAAATCGGTTGACTGAGAACAAAACTATATGATTTATTAATCTCTACACGTCTACGCATGATTGACATATTTTAAGGTTGATTTCCAACTGTAGGGAAAATTATATGATTTAAGTAATCCCCACACACGTATGTCCACACATGATTCACACATCATAATCGATCGAGATGTATAACCAAAAGATGGATTTTGTAGGATATGATGCTAGCCTTTGATAAGGTTAGTTCGAAAATTGCTCAAGTAAACATATATGTACAATCTAAAAAGACTAAAACTAATAGCGGCAAGTAAAAACGAAAGTAAGTTAAAAAAGCAAAAAAATATATGAAAAGAGTGATTGGTAGTAAAACCATCAATGGCCTCTTTATGTAAAGAGTAAACTAGAGAACAAAATGTAAAATATGTAGCTCTCAACCATAAGCAATCCTACTAGTTGGTACAAAAGATTTAAGCAAGAAAACCGAGTCACATCCTGAAGATGGACTATTTTAACTGCTAAACAAAGTAGCCTTTTGATATTCTATCAGTCCCCAGACACAAACGCCTTCTGCTCGTAGTACTTTTTCTCACTCGCTTCCTTTTTCAAATTACGTTTCTACAGAATACAGAAGAAAGTTTGGTGAGGCATTTTGGTCAAGTGGAGCAAGAAGACGAAGAAGAAGAATGAGCAAAAGAAGAAACTTACCTGATAAGCTTCATGGTTTGCTACAATCCTCTTGATTATAGTGGAAGTTGTGATATCAAGAGGGCTTTCTAGAATTTCGAATATGCCCATGCTAATTGGTACTGCATACGGATTATCTTCCTCCTGTTCAATCATCAACCACATTCGGTGAACACGCAGCTCTTTGCCCTTTACATTTTATATATACATTTTATTCGTATCTGAATCTCGTTTTACCTTTTGAAAATCATCGCTCTCGGCTACTGTCCCATGAACCACCAACGAAATGTCAAATGTCATGATCTGCAGTGTTCAAATCATTGTTAAAAATAGCCTTTCCTGAAAACCATTTGGGTATTATTTATCAAGCAAAGAGCAAAGAAGCTCACCGTATCTCTTGACACTTCCCATGGAGCACCAATGATCACCTCATCCACATAGCGGCATGCCAGAACACTTAAGCTTCTTTCATGGAGATTCATGATTGGGCGATGCGCTCCTCTTTTAGCACTGCATAGCAACGTATAACAAGCACAATTTCGTAAGAAAAATTTAAGCAGAGACTAATGCACATCTAAACTAAGCACTGCATAGCAACGCATAACAACCATGCACATTTAAACTAATTAACACAGATCAACAGTAGATACCAGAACGGTGATACAAACCCAATATTTTGCCTAAAACTACATCACCAATGAAACTGATAAATTCCCATAACAATTGCCAGGAAATGAAAAAAGGTGGAGAAAGAAAAAACTGCAGTCACAATAAAGCTGACTGCCAAAAACGAGTATTAACCTGACAGTCTGGTCATTATGTATTCCAACAAGAAGAAAGTCTCCAAGCTCTCGAGCACGCCTGAGGATCTGTACAAGTTAAGTAAATCAAGAACTATAATCAACATTGGCAGAATAATACTGAATGATCGCTCACTAGCACTCGGACAATTCTAGTTGGCGTACTTGAGAAACACATATTGTTATGTATCTATACATAGTTGGATATAGATATTAGCGTTTACTTATGTAAAGAAAGGCAAATTCAATCTTGGAATGATTAACACAAAGGCTTGACATTTTATTTATCAAGCATCCACCTCTTGTCTTCTACACCTCTATAGTAAACAACCTACTTTCTTCATCAGTAGACTCACAAATAGATTTTAAAAAATGTTGTAACCTCCACTAAATCCTCTTCTTTTACTGGTTTTCAGAGTATTTTATATGTGATTACAGTATCCAATCACTTCAATTCTTTCATTTGATATGAGCATAAAATTTATCATCATATGGTTAACTATACACCCACACCCATTGGCCATGTAAACAGAATAAAACTTTGTTCATGTAAACATTATAAAACTTTTGTTTTTCATATAAAAAATGAATTGTATGTCGTATGCACCAAATTAACTTTATATACCTCGACATGGCCAGCGTGGAAAAGATCAAAAGCACCATCTATGTAAATGATGCGTGCATCAGGTCCTGGCCCCTGTCACCATAAGCATGCATTTCTCATCAATGCCAGAAACAAAAATGAGAAGAAGAATGAAACGCCAAAAGACAGAACTAGGAGGAAAGTGAACCTAAGGAAGACAAAATAAACTGGCATAGGTCATAAAATGAGATGTAACATAACCTTCTGTCACTTAGCAAGGACAATATAGATAAACACATGAAAGAGTATACAATGATTTGTGAAACGTTCATAGAAAGGGTGAACCAGTAACTTGTTAATTATGTTTCAGAATATAAGGGCAAACAGGTAACCAGACAATGTCTCTATAATGATAAGAAAACCTGTTGATGCTCTTGTTTGAGCTCGTTCTCTTTAAAATCAAAACAGCTAAAAATCAGTAAGCTCAGAGCAACTATCATAGCTGTTCGAAATCAAAGATCATATACTCGTTCAACCTACTGAATCATTAAGCACCCTATACTACAACATTAGACCTACACACCTCCAAATATCTAAGCTATGTGCCTTAGTAAGATACTTGAAAGAAACAAAATATGCAACAAACAAACTTGAGGACAGGACACTCTTCGACGTTCCATACCTTGCCATTAGAGAACTGAACAATCCTGCGAGAAGTAGGTAGAAAATGGGAGACGCGAGTACCAGCAGAAGTTACTCCATCCTCAAACTTCGGGCTGTTATGTCCATGGCTAAATTGTCTTTGCAGAGAGGACTGATTTTTACTGTCACTAACAGATCGTTCTCTTACACATAGAAGCATGCGACCTGCACACAAAATGCAGATAAAAAATCTTAGAAAGATGATGTGATTAAAAACTTCAAAGATAAGAAAATCTACACAGTCATGGATCCTGAACTACAAAGTAATACTACAGCTCGTAATTCCCATAAAACATGCTAAAAACGAATCAGAAGGGAGTATTGTTCAATTTACCAACGATATCAGTGCTTGAAACTCCTTCGGTACGCTTAATCTGCTTGTAACGACCAGCTTTCTTCGCGTGAGCATAAGCATCAGTCCCATCAGGAAGAACACAAGGATCATCCCCATGGATAATGTAATCGATCTGATACTCATCAAACAATTTCTTCATGAAATCTTCGGTAATGGCATAAGGAGCATCCGATATAACATCATCCACCCACTTCACAGCCTTCACCATAATCATCCTAAACAAAAAAAACCAAATAAAAATCAAACACAATTCAATATACAAAGAACAACAACAACGAATCAGGAGCAAGAGATAGAGACCTCTCGTGAAGAGGAGTAACGGGAGGTCCCTTATTAGCTATGATTTCTTCATCGCTAACAACACCAACGACCAATTGATCACCAAGAGCACGAGCTTGACGCAAGGCGTTACAGTGACCGTAGTGCATCATATCGAAGCAACCATCCATGTAAACGCGAACAGGTTTACGTTTCCTCAAGCTATTCCACGGTGAAGCCAAAACTGAACCTAAACCTAAACCTAACGGAAGCTCACCTTTGAGGAATAGGTGAAGGAACGAAGCTCCGACGGCGAACGCAGCTCCTCCGAAGATGCAACTTCCGACGATCTTCTCTTTCTCCCAAACCATTTTCGTGAATTTTGCAGATATTTTTTTCACTCTCAGATCTTTGTTGTTTTCTTCTTCTTCACATTTCAGGGACGTCTCAGATCGTAGATGTTGTTTCTTCTTTCTCTTTGGGAACTTGAGACTCGGAATCCGAATCCTATTTTTCTTTTTCTATTTTGATATTTTCTCTCCATACCGGACAAAACAATATCTGAACCGAATCGATATTGAATATTTTGGTTTGGTGTAGTTTGGTTTGACTATATCTGATTTGGTTTGACTAATTCTTTTGTCGGTTTAGTCGTATTTATTTGAAATTAATTTGGTTCCGTTGGGTTATTTTTTAAAACAGTGTTTCGGTTTCAAATCAGAGTTTTTAAGTACTCCTAAATTGATCTTTAATGCTATTTTTTGAATTTTGAACACCTCGAGAGATTTCTAGTGACTATACAAGTAACTGAAAGTGACATACACATAGCAATCTTTTTAATTTATGGTAATTATTATAAGATCACATGAAATGAAAATTATTAATAAATAATTAATTAAAGCTTTTGGTTTTTTTCTCGTAATGCATTGGATGTAAACTAAAGTTGTGAGAAAGTGGCGGAGCTAGAATTTATGTTTACCAAGGCCAAATTATACATTAAAAATGAATCACCAATTTAAAAAAATGAACATATGTTTTTTTTTTTTTGTCAACAACAATTATGCATTATGATGGGCTCGAAACCAGGTGGTGACACAGTGACAGCCATAACACAACCGCTAGGCTACAAGTCCTGGTCATGAACATATGTTTATAAATATAATTTTTTGAAAGGAAAGCAATTAATACAATATTGTTTTAGTATATATTGAGAAAGACCTAAAACAATTAGAAGATCAAATTTTAAAACTTAATTGTACGAGGATCAAAGACGAGTACTGGTGATATTTATGGGGTCATTACAACACTTTTCAGCCAAATATGTCCTACTTATTACTCAATTCGTTTATTAAAAAACATCGTTTTAGATGTTTGCACACAAATTAGTAAAACATATTAAATTTCTATTATACTCTTACATAATAAATTAACTATTCATATTCTTCTTTATATTTAGAGTTAAATTCGGTATTTAGTATTAAAAGTTACATTGCAAAATAAGAACGATATTCTTTGTGAAACAAAAAAATAAAGTTAAAACGATATTCTTTAAGAAACAGAGAAAATATATGAATAGGCTTGTAATTAAATTTTTCAAAAATATTATAAGGGTCAAATGACCGCCTTGATTACATGGTAGTTCCGCAACTTATGAGAAGTTTAGTCTTATACAATTTTGTGTAAAATAAACATATCACTTTTGAATAAAAATTAACAATTTATTAAAAAAACATTATTATAAATAATTTTATTTACAACTAAATTGAAGAATAAAATGAAGAATTTATATACTTCAAATAAGAACGAACTAAAGTAAATTAGTAAGAGTGTTTCAGATGATAAACATTCATAATTCCATAGCCTTAAGTTTTAAAATTTTGGAAACTTAAAAAAAAGAAGATTAAAATTCGAACTTAACCGAACTGAATTACAAATAATTTTTAACTGGTTTCCAACTTCTAATAAAACCGAAAACCTCTAAACCGGATGAAAGGAAAGAATGTCTATGGATCAATATTTTCCACTCCCACACTTTTATAGGCCCCCCCCAAAGGCACGTGTGTGTGAACACTGCAGCAAGCATTTCTTTCGTGATCCCTTCATGTGACACCTCTTGCTTGATTCATCCTCCATCCTTTGATGTAAGACGCAACCACCATTTGATCCAACTACCATAGTCTCTCACATGCATATAACAAAGTAGCTTCCCATCTTGTAGAAGCCAATGAAACAAACCACCCCACTAGTAGTATACTACAACAACCATTAAACTTTACGTTCAAGAGTGCCAACCGCGATCTACAAGAAAGCAACATAAGAACTCAAGTTAAAAAGGATTGCATTTGACTCCAACAAAAATGTATCTCTTTTAAAGAAATCTCAGTAATAGACAGAGATACCATAGTTAGAAGAATATCCGTTTGGCAGCATTCAAAGTATTGCATAGTAGCATGGCTATTGTCATGGGTCCGACTCCTCCAGGTACAGGAGTGATAGCCGAGGCAACACCTAATGCTTCTTCGTAACATACATCCCCAACCAGCCGGTAACCATACTCACAGCTACTATCCTGCCATATCATTTTTTGCTTTTAACAAAACACCAACATGTTCCAATGTTTAACAAGAAATACCAGAAGCAAAAAAAAAGAAGAAAAAAACAGTTGGTCTCTTCACTTAAGCTCTTAACTAACCGTATAGGGGGGGAGTAGAATTCAGTTTAAAGTTTTTTGTTTCATAACAGATTTGATGATATTGTATGAATCTTTATCCACTGGAAAATATATCATTTTTTGAGCTTTGATCAGTTACCTCAACCGGACATGTTCCAACATCAATGACAACTGCTCCACGCTTCAGCCAACTTCCACGAACAAGATTAGGTATACCTGCGGCTGCAACCACAATATCAGCCTCCCTAGTAATGTGCTCTGGATCCTTTGAAAATGCATGCACCGTGCTTACTGTTGCATCATGCCTCTACCCAAGAATATTATCAAAGACATAAATATATAGTTAATCCGAAACCGAAATGCCCATGTGGTAAGAACCCTATTGCACTAAGTACAAAGAAACTAGTACCTGCAATAATAAAGACATTGGCAATCCAACGATGTTACTTCTTCCAATCACTACTGCATTTTTCCCCGCTATTTCAACACCTGATCTGATTAACAACTCCACACAGCCCTTAGGAGTGCAAGATATGAATAGCGGCTCTCTCCCTCTCATAGCAAGATTCCCCATATTCAATGGATGAAACCCATCAACATCTTTCTCTAATTTCACCATATTCAAGATTTTTTCTTCATCGAGATGCTGTACAAGACATCTCACAATCAATAAAGGAAAGTACTTAAAAGAAAAGAGCAAAAGATCTTCACAATTAACCTGAGTCAGATGTTCTATCACATAATATATGAATAAGATACTCCACCTAACAATTAAGGAAGCGTCCAAGGGAAAAATGTTGTAAAGAGTGTGCCTTCTATGAGGCTGGTTGAAATGCAGAGCGTGCACACAGAAAATGAATATGTATTTGATATTTGACGACAAAACAAAAAAAGAAACAAGGACTTCTACAGAAAGGTGTGAAAATGAAGTAAACATAGAAAATTGACCTCCTAACATAGAACTAATATTTGATGTCAACATCACTGGCATGCCCCTCATCACAATGTCATGATTCATATTACAAAAGAAGAAATGTGAAACATACCTGGGGTAAAGGAAGCTGCACGAGAACCCCGTGAATGGATGTATCTTCGTTGAATTTTCTCAATACACTGATAATGTGTCCTTCAGTACAATCTTCAGGCAATTCAGCCAAAACAGATTTAATACCAGCTTCCTCACAAGCTTTAATTTTGTTCCGAACATAAGTTTGTGAGTCTCTTTGTTGGCCAACCAAAACAACTGCAAGACCAGGGACTTTTCCAACAGCCTTTTTCATCTGCCACACTTCCTCATTAATCTTTGTTCTGATTTCCTCGGCTATAACTCTACCATCTATTACCACAGTGTTCTGTTCACTCTCTGAATGAAAATGACACACACACACACACACACACAAAACAACACATAAATAGCGATAAGAGGAGTACAACGAAGACAGCATAACAATCAGAGAAATTTTTTGTAATAGAGATTGATAAATTCATGTAAATGCAACAAAACAGTGCATTATAGTAGACAAGGAGTTACCAAAGGAAACAGGAGCTGGAGGATCGTTGTAAGGAATCCAATTCTCGGGCAAGTCAAGTGAGACAAGAGGAGGAGAAACTAAAATGGAGCTAAGGCAATGCACTTCCCTTGTACTCAAACGAATACCCTTACTACGGACCGAGGCCAACGCTTTCCTCGCAATCAATAACATCCTCCAAAAAAAAAAAAGAACACTCCCTGAAATCACACAAAAGAACCATCAAAAGAAAGCTACTCAGTGAATGTAGAAAACACAAACTACAAATAAAAGCTTAAAATTCCATAATATTGATCCTTGTAAGTTTCAATTCATCCCCTTCATTACATCCACAGAAAACAGATAAGACCAGAACATAACACTGAAACAATCTATTACCACCAATAGGTAAACAGAAGCAAGTTGCATCACATTAAACCTAAAAATGGAACAAAGATTCCACGATGACTGTTATATGATTAATAGTTTCACAAAGTTGTTGAAATCGGAAAATGAAATCGGAAAAAATACGGAGGAGGAAGAAATTAGCCCACGAGTGTAAGCGTCAATGGTGTTGACGACGATGACGAATAATAATCACTAGGCATTCCGGAGTTTTGGATTTACCCCGGTGACTATAATAATTAAATTAAAGAATAAATCACCACCGTGTGAAAAAGAACACGTGTAATGCTCTGGAGATAGATCTCGCAAGTGGGCTAAATAATCAAACGGTAGAGACAGTTTCACGCGTGCCAAAAAAAAAGAAAAAAAAGAGTCTGGTGGGTGTGAGTGTAAATCTCTCTTCTCTTGTTCCAAGTTTAAGCGAAAAAGCAAACAACGGGGAAAGAGACGATGCGATCGGGCTAAACTTTGCATCACTCTTACTTGTACATTCTTCAACAACAAAGAGGCCTAAGAGAATCTAGAGAGTGTGATTCGAGTGTAATCGAAGGGAGATTGTTGTAAATTCGGGATCCAATGTGTTCGTAATTGTGAGGAACAAGGCATTGATTTTGATTTCGGAATCGGGGAATATGAAAGGCGGAGGCGGAGGAGGAGGTGGTGGTGGTGGAGGCGGTGGTGGAAAACGCCGGTGGAAAGTTTTGGTTATTGGAGTATTGGTTCTCGTTATTCTTTCTATGCTTGTTCCTCTTGCTTTCTTGCTTGGCCTTCACAATGGCTTTCATCCTCCTGGTATTTAATCTCTCTATCATCATTTTCTTCCATCTCTCTTTCAGATCTATCTCATATTTCTCTATTTCTCTTCAGGATTTGTCCCTCTTCAACAGTCTTCTCCTGTAAGTTTTCTCCCTTCTCTTTATCATTATACTTTTGGATTTATGTTCTGATGGTTTTCTTCTTTGGAATTAGTTTGAGAGCTTCAGCAGAATCAATGCTACTAAACATTCACAGGTATTGTAATTTGTAACTCTCGTTTTATTTGAATTTATATAAAATATTTGGCTGTGTTTGATCTTGTTTTCTTGATTTTGTAGAGAGATCTATCGGACCGTGTCGATGAGGTGCTTCAAAAAATCAATCCAGTGCTTCCCAAGGTTGGTTTCTTTAGTTATATCAGTTTTAAAGTTCCACTTGTTTCAGTGTAGTGTAGATTTAAGGCATTTTGACTTGTTCTCTGTTTCTCTATTGGGGGGATGTTACTCATGTATGTAGATTAGGTACAATTATAGATCTCTGCTTGTACCTGGAGAATCTAAGCGTTTTGATGGTTGGAGAGCATTATCTTACACATTGCTCTCAACTTGACACACACATTTCAGATCTGCTCTATTTATGTGTAATTTCATTAATATTAAAGAATGTATACTATCTTAATCATTGGCATTAATGTGAAATCATCTTGTCTTTCCAGTGTTAATGTATAGGCTTTTGTGGTTTAATTACCAATAACCCGGGCTAGATCTATCTAAAAAAGCATGGGTCTCAGGTTTAAGACAGTACTTTGCAAAATTTGAATGGTAGCATTAGAAAGAAAACAAATATATTTTCCTGCTTGTTTAGTGGAAAACTGTGAAAGATGCCCCATAATTAACCATTGAATATGATAAAAAATTCTGGCTCGACATATAAACTACAGGCTGTTGTTAATCACTTGCTATATATTTTGTGTGATGTTGCTTAAGAGGTAGAGAATCAATGAATAGAAAGTTGAAATATTTCATGAATTATGTTTCTTCAAGCATCTCAATTTTTCTCGAATGTAGTAAAGAATTGGTTCCTTAGATGAGATTGTTATGTTTGCAACAGATTTTGTACTAACGTTGATGTTTTCTTGTTTCACATGCTAGAAAAGTGACGTAAGGTTTGGTTCCAGCGATATGAATGGGACAAGCAGCAGTGTTTCTAAAAAAAGAGGTTTGTTTTACAAGTTTCACTTTCTTGAAAGTCCTCTCTCCTCCCCCCACCCTTTTTTTTTTTAGTTCTAATCAAAGCAACTTTACATGAATTAATCTGCAGGAACACCAGTGCCGCCAACTGTTGTTGTTGCCAACCCAAGCCCTGCAAATGTACGAATGGATTAAGTGGTTTCTGTACTAGTCATTTTTGTTTCTCTCACCAATCGGCTAAATTTAACCTTATTCTGCGGTATTCTGTGAACAGAAAACAAAAGCTGAAGCCGCACCTAAAGCTGAAACCTCACCTAAAGCTGTTCAGGGAGCAGTAGCAAATGCTGATGAAACTTGGAGAACTTGTGAAGTGAAATACGGGAGCTACTGCCTCTGGAGGGAGGAAAATAAGGAACCAATGAAAGATGCTAAGGTGAAGCACATGAAGGACTTGCTATTTGTGGCTAGGGCATACTATCCAAGTATTGCGAAAATGCCTTCTCAAAGCAAATTGACTCGGGATATGAAACAGAATATCCAAGAGTTTGAGAAAATTCTTAGCGAAAGTTCAGCGGATGCTGACCTTCCACCACAGTAAGTTCCTTACCATTTTGGGTTTAAGCATGTTAGCATTGAAAGTTAGTTCTTACTGGAGAAGAACTCGTTGGATGCTGGTTATGTGAATCCTCCTAGTTTGCGGGTTAGCCTTGTCTGGACATCCTTTTTTCTAATGGTTTACTTGCTTTCAGACTTTTTATGCTATAGAAAATCTTAATCATAACAGTCTCTCACTACTTACTCAGTGGGAGTACGCCCAGAAATACTTCTGTTTTGAAGCCTTATCTGTTGCCAGTATCTTAAATCAGCATAAGAATCCATAAACTAGTGGACTAAATGAAAGGAAATTTGCTTTTTGGTTTTTCTTTTGGGACAAGCTTTTATGTGTGGAATTTTCTGCTTATTTCATTTTATCATACTGATTGTGTATCTTTTTCTGCTGTTCTATCAGGGTTGATAAAAAGTTTCAGAAGATGGAAGATGTAATTTCAAAGGCAAAGTCTTTTCCAGTTGACTGTAACAATGTTGACAAGAAATTGAGACAGATCCTGGATTTGACTGAGGATGAAGCTAGTTTCCACATGAAACAGAGTGTGTTCCTATACCAGCTTGCAATACAGACAATGCCTAAAAGTCTTCATTGCTTGTCAATGAGACTAACTGTGGAATATTTCAAGTCAGGTTCACTTGATAATGGGGAGAGTGAGAAATTTTCAGATCCCTCATTGCTTCACTTTGTTATCATCTCCGACAATATTCTTGCATCATCCGTTGTGATCAATTCAACGGTTTTACACGCAAGGGTAGGTGTTAACTCCAGTTTTCTTTACTTTGTATCTTATTCATGCAGCCGTAGAACTCTGATTTTCTAATTGTTTGTTGGTTATTGATGTTTCAGGACAGTCAAAACTTTGTTTTCCATCTACTGACAGACGAGCAGAATTACTTTGCCATGAGACAATGGTTTATCAGAAATCCCTGCAAACAAGCAACAATTCAAGTGTTGAACATTGAAAGACTAGAGCTGGAGGATTCTGATATGAAACTGTCTTTGCCTGTGGAGTTCCGTGTCTCCTTCCCTGGTGGTGACAATTTGGCGTCACAGCAGAATAGAACGCACTACTTATCCCTTTTCTCTCAATCTCACTATCTTCTTCCAAAATTATTTAAAAATTTGGAAAAGGTTGTGATTCTGGATGATGACGTTGTTGTCCAGCGAGACTTATCTGCCCTATGGGAACTTGATATGGAAGGCAAAGTGAATGGTGCCGTGAAGTCCTGCTCTGTGAGATTGGGTCAGCTGAAGAGTAGTCTCAAGAGAGGAAGTTTTGATACTAATGCTTGTCTCTGGATGTCTGGCTTGAATGTGATTGATCTTGCGAGATGGAGAGAATTGGGTGTTTCAGAGACCTACCAGAAATTTTATAAAGAGGTCAGTTTTCTGGAATAAAACCTAAAAGATAAATTTGGTTGGTTTTGCATGTTTTGTGAGCAATGACATTCTTTTTCTTATGCAGCAGATGAGTGGTGGAGATGAGTCAAGAGAAGCTGTAGCATTGCAAGCGAGCTTGCTTACGTTTCAAGACAAAGTGTATGGTCTTGACGACAAATGGGCTCTATCGGGGCTTGGTTATGACTACTATATCAATACCCAAACCATAAAAAACGCAGCTGTCTTGCACTATAACGGGAACATGAAGCCGTGGCTTGAGCTGGGAATCCCACAGTACAAAAACTACTGGAGAACGCATTTGAATCGGCAAGATCAATTCTTGAGTGACTGTAACGTGAATCCTTGATGAGTAAGTAAAAAAAAACTACGAGGCCAATGCTTTATAGAAGCAGGTCACACGCAAAGAACAAAAAAGATTTAGAGTGGTGATTAAGCGACAGCTCATTTTTGGAGGGTACAATAAACTCGAATGCATTGCAGGAGAAATGCTGAAGGGAAAAAGAAGCAAAGCAGAAGTGGGGGTTAAAATTGATTACCACATTGATTTTAAGAGATGGATTTGAAAAAGCTTAAGAAAAAGAGGATATGTGAAGGAACTTTAGATGTTGTATATGATTTTTGGCAAAAGAGTTTTATGCCATTCTTTTTTTTTTCCTCGCGTTATTTTTACCATTTGTACTCACCGACTCATATGTGTTTCGTTTTCATTCTTTACTTTTGACGTAATAGAAAGTTATGAGAATTTAATTATCTATATCTTCTTATTTGCACCAAGTTTACATGCTAGAGAAAGCAGAATTGTTGCAAGATTCTCAGATCAACCCCTTCCACATTTCGTCCGTCCTATATATTCGAGCATCTGTGGTATACAATCCCGACCACTGAACGTAAAGACATATTCTTCTGGCTCCTGTCCTTTTTATGCTGTTTTGTTTTGTTTCCTCTTCATGGAAAATCCTGACAATCTAAGTGTGTGATAATCTAGTGCCGCAATTTAAATGGAAATTCGATTAAAAGGTGTGCTTACCTAAACATGGTATTAGCGAAAGAGTTACTAATAAGAGATAAGATGTTACTAATACTAGTCTTTTATAAATCAAAAAAAAAATAGTCAGTACGTAATCGAGTGACGAAAGTGTCGGCTCTATAAAAACAGGTTCTTGTTGTGCACAGACCATATCCATTGACACCGACCAAACAAAGAGATACCAAAAGACAGAACGAGAGAAGTTGTAATTATAGAGCAAGGCCGGTGAAAATGAGAAGACAAAAGTAAAGGATGCATAATTGCATGTGGCATGTTCGGATACTAGTGCGACAGTACTATTCTTTGTTAACAACTCACTTCCTGTCCTACTTCTCTTGGCATCATTTCTGTTCGTGTAGTATAGTAGATCCCGCAGTATAATTAAAAAAAGGCCATTATAACAAAACCATATTTTGAAATGGTCATTAAATATCTAGTTGTGCTTTCTTTCAAAGTAAAATATACATTAATCACAGTCAATTCTTTGTTTGGTCATCCAGTTGAGAGAAAAAATGCTTACCTAAGATACTACAATTTAAATGTTGAAGAATCAACCTGTAAATTATATATTTCATTCATCTATTTATTATTTTTAAAATAACTAAGAGGATTTGTGCCTAAGAACATATAACCCCTCAAACCCCAGCCGGACCATATCATGTTCCATGGTTACGTCTCTAAAACCATTCAAACCAGCAATAATTAGATAATTTGTATGAGAATTTTACCAGTTAAATTATGATTTTTTATTTCATTCATCGACTGAAAGAAAAAGATTTCATATTTAGAGGATTTACTTATAGAGACCTTCATTTACGTACCCATTTGATGATGACATACGAGGAGGTAAGATGCAAAATGATGACATAAAACTGTAAAGCTAATTAAAGAACGCATCTAAATGATCATATAAAACTGTAAAGCTAAAAAAATGAGGAATAACAAGAGGGTATATAGCTAGTGAGGAATCAGATTTGGTAGGAAGACAAAATTAGGTTGTACTACACACACATATGTGTATCATAAGTATTAAAGAGAACATATTCTTCAAAGCGTAAATGTCAAATACCATTATAATTTAATTTTGTGAAAGTGGGACGCGTCTTACCTCTCCTCTCAAAGGTCATAATCACCTTTTTTGTACATATGACACAGAAACCGCAATTTTTTTTTATTTTTTTTTTATAAACAAACGATAGATAACGAAAAGGAATATATAAAATAAAAACAACCAAAGAGGTCAACGTAAGTGGAACATTCATTATAGATAAAAATGAACAATGTTACGTGGAAAAATATCATAAGAAAAATAATTCATATGAGATTAGTAGTGGAAATTTGTTGGAATTGGTTTCTTTCTTCTATCTTCCCTTATTAGAGATTAAAATATCACCGCTAATTGTTTCTCCACCACACAAAATTTCTTCTCGTGCATAATTATTTATAATCATGATTAGTGGTCCTCCTTTGATCATATCATTCCAAAACCATAGATTGGTTCAAAACTCTATTTCTTGTTTGAAAACTTGGAAATGATTGTATATAATATAATTATTTGGGAAACTTTGCTTTCCACTAGTTTTTATCTTCCTCCACTAGGTTAGCTTTTCCTCGACTCAATGTCCCATGGTGACCATTCAAAGTTTGGTTTCTATTATAAATATATTATCGGATTGTTGAAATATAATTGGACTAATATAGAGCTGATCATAACCAAGAGTAATATTTGGACGTGCGAGAGAACTTGATCCATGAAGTGATCTTTACATTTTTTGACAAAGAATAATATGCTATGTATACATATTCATTAACATATATTACTTTGGGTTAACATTGGAGAATATAAGAAAGTGAAGAATATTTCATATAGAAACTCCCCTTTTCATTATAAAAAGATGCACTGGAAATGACGATGGATTATGGCCCGTAGGTTTGTTTTAGTTGCAACGTACATATTCTTCCCTTTTTGTTTTTGGTATTAATGTGAGTGACAATAATATTCCTCTGTTTATAATTATTAAAAAAAAGTTAGGCAATTATAAGAGAAAATGATAAAAGAGAGAGAGAGTAATAAAACGACAATATTATAAAAATATCTTTTTTTAAACGTATTTTGTAATTTGTCTTGAATAGAATGAAAATATCTTATCGTTTTTGTTGTTGTTGTAAACTTCTTCAAATTTAGACCACTTAAACCATAACTAGTATGGGAATTTTCATAACTTTAGTTTGTGTCAGATTGATATTAAACATATGAGACCATGTAAGCTATTTTGTAGGTCCAATATTGGCCAGATCAATAATAAAAAAAAGGTTCCTATATAATATTATGATGGAGTTTAGGTGAATTAAAACCGGTGATATATTATAATATTTGATTATAGAAAGGAATCAATTAATCTATACAAGCTAATACATTTAAAAATAGAGCTAAATTAAAAGAGTAGATATCATATAGTAATAGACTGAAAAGGATATCTCTAGTGGAATACAAGAAGATGAGACTATTCTTTACATTTGGGCACCACAATTCTCTCTTTCTACATTTGTATATTTAAGCAACTAAAGACCCCTTCTCATATCTCCAACATACAAGGATCAACTCATCTTCTCTCCAAACAAGAATCATCAAACCCCAAAAACACAAAAGAAACAAACACAAAAAAACGAAGAAATTTATAAAAGAGATGACAAAAGTTTACCCAAAGTTCCCAAACACCTGTGAAGAGAGCTTATGCGATAGTAAAGCAGCCGTGGTTCTAACGGTGTGGAAGAAGTCTCTGCTCTTCAACTGCGATGGGTTTACGGTTTACAACTCCAATGGAGATCTTGTCTTTAGGGTCGACAATTACATGAATTCTTCTAAAGACAACATAGTCCTTATGGATGCTTATGGCTTACCCCTCCTCTCCATCCGCCGCAAGGTATACTTTTACCTTCTTTGTAATTTTTTTATATGATCCTAGGAGTTTCTGGATCGAAGCCTGAACTAATAGTAATCTAGCACAAACCACTAGACTATAAGTTTTTTATTTTCAAACACTAAAAATAATTAATTATTATGAGATTTTAATTTCATTTCTTGTTAATTTACTTGAGCAGAAGTTGAGCCTTGGAGATTGCTGGACGGTATACGATGGAGAAACAGAAAGAGACCCAATATTTACAGCGAGAAAGAACGTCAATATACTATCAAACCGGAAAACCTTGGCTTGCGTTAGCTCAAAGAAGACAGTATTGTACGAGATTGAGGGATCATACGGCCAAAGAAGCTGCAAAATATTGGACGAGAGGAGAAACAAGAAGAAAATGGCGGAGATCAAGAGAAAAGAGGCAGTGAACGGAGGAGTTGCCTTTGGGAAAGATGTGTTCAAACTTATCGTTGAACCGGGTATGGAGCCTCGTGTTGCCATGGCACTAACCATCATCCTTGACCAAATGTTTCGATCTTATTGATTTTCCATTTTCAAGCTTTGTAAGTATATAGTTCCCTTTTTTGTTATGTAATTTATATACATGTGTTCTTATAAATACACATGAACCGAGACAAGTTTTTCGTTTTGATTTTGGCCTTGATACGTGAAGTTAATTTAGTTGATGGATTGTAATGGATTTGAAAATCCATTAGTATTTAGAGGCGTCAGAGAGATTCGTGATAATAACTTAATAAGCCATAATTTTTCTAACAAGTATGAAGTATCATTACTTTTTTTCCTTTTGGTCAAACATTTGTTAGTGCTTCATCTTTAACTTTTGATGAAAACATTCCTTACAAAAAAAATTCAGATTTAGAATTCGTATGGTGAATTTAGACAAAACAAATGACGTAGATATGTTGCATACAAGCTACGTTCAAGTTGTGGCCGGTGGCTATCCGTCAACGCTTGTCTAGTACCACACAATAAATATTTTGTGTCAAAACTTCGAAATGGCACAAAAATTGGTAATCGGAATTACGCAACACATTTTCAAATCAATTAAATGTTTACACTAAAACATTTTTTATCGAAATTTATATTTCACACAAATATTGTGGAAACCATGTTTGGTGTATACGATTTCAGCGTAATTTTTTTAAAACAAATATATCTGATTCAAAAATGCTAGATTCTTTTTATTGATTTAACAAGAATTTCATTATTGCGCTACAACAAATTTCAATAGTTGATGTCTCGGAGTTTTAATCTTAAAATATTACTGCAAGCGCATAACAAAGATGTAGTAAATAAAGATCGAATCCATACAAACCAAGTTGTTACATTGTAAATCTTAGGATTTATGCTAAGTTAATTTAAGTTAAGTTAAGATGAAGAACAGAAAGTGGGGTTTTTGTTGCAACTAAGAATGATTAGTAAGTGATGTAAATTAAAAAAAAGAAAAATGGAGGTGTTCGCCCTAGGAGATGTTCTCTCCTAGATCTGCTTCCAGAGAAGGTCACATCCGCTCAACCTGATGTTTTCATCGATGAAATGTCGTCTTTATCAACTTATTGCTTTAATCTATTTTCAAATTTCTTTGAACATCATTGGATCAATCTCCATGTCAAAGAGATTATGGATTATGTGGTTTGTAACTTAGGGATGATATTAATCTATGAGATGTTGATAAACAAAAGGCGATGTAAATTCAATAAGATTAATACACTAGGCTAGGGGAATTCTTGAAGAATATGAAATCATAACCAAACAACTATTTAGAGATTTACATAAGAACAACCTCGAACTCAAACATAACTATAGAATTGGTTTAGTTTTGTAGCATCAATTACTTTTCTTCGTAATATAGGTATTTAAACTGTCATTTGAACCTAAGATTTTAAGCAAGCCTTAATGAATGGGTTTGATTGGTTCTCAAATTGCATAAGCTTTCGTTGGCTAAGGAAAAATTGCTCATCCAAGATTTATTTTAACAGCCTACAACAGTTTTGGTGAATAGATTAAACCTAAAATCATAGACTAAGTGACCAGATTAATCTAAACAATAACACAACAATAGATGAAGGTACCAGTTTAAAATTCTATTTGTGTCTAGTCATAAATCCATGATTCCATAGAAAACTTTAAGCTAACGAGGAAACTACTCGTACATCAACGCAAACAAAGACATAAATAAAGTAAATTGCATAACAAGATAAATCTAGGATTCAAAAAAATTCTCAAAGACTTCTCCCTAAATCTTACAAATGCAAAAGCCAAAAAAGTATGATAGTATAATAAAATGTGACCTAAGCAATGCTAAAAAAACATATATTTATATAGGAAAACACGTTTGGAAAAGGATCTTCAACTGGATAAATAAAATTTGGTATTTCCGTGTGAAGAATCGATCGATCAATCTGTACTCCATCGATTGATTGCCCACACCTCTCATATTATGGGATTGATCGATCTAAAAATGGACTGATCGATCCTTCTCCTTCTTGCTCGATTGAAATGTCGTACGTGTGAAGGGACTGACTGATCGTTGCCAAAATCAATCATTTTTCATGTCTTGCTCCAGTTTTTCAGTCCCAAGTCATAGTCTTCATCTTGACGTGTTTTAGACTTCAAAAAAACTCTAAAATAGCAAAAGATTCGAAAAATATTTGAAAACGAATGTTAGAATATGTTAAAAAAAAAACTAAAAAAAAAAAACAATACATCAGTAGTTCCTTAACAATGGAAGAATTATGAAATGGGGTTTACCTTAACTGATGGAGTTGGCCAAGTATTCTTTATGTAATAATGTTTCTCCACCACACATTATTATGCTTTATTATAAATAATGATGATTTAGGCCTCCTTCTGTCCTTCATCTAATCATTTAAAAACCATAGATTGGTTAAAAACTCGATTATCGTGACTCAGTTTCGTTCATGTCCATGTTTGAAACTTTGCTTTCCACTAGTTCTTATCTTCCACTAAATTATCTTATCGTCGACACAATGTCCATGGTGATCAGTCACAGTTTATTTTTTTATAAAAGTATATTATCGATTAACTGAATTATAATTGGACGAGCTCATATACAACTACAATTGGAATCGGGACGTGCAAGATGTTGATCCGTGAAGTAATCCTTTTAAATAATTTTTAAAAAAATAAAAAAAGTAATCCTTTTAAAAAATCGATAAAGCATAAAAATATACATATTAATTATTATTAGTATATATATTTTTAATAGTTTGGGTTTATTTTGGGAGAATATTTCACATAGAAATTCTACTTTTGCATTATAAAAAGATGCACCGGAATTGACGATGGATTATGGCCCGTAGGTTGTAGTTGGCATAGTTGCTGTATATGTTCTTTCTCTTTTTGTAGTAAGACAATAATATTCTCTACTTATAACACAAAACTGTAAGAGAAATTATACATATATATAAGAGAAATTATTACCACGAAAATGGTAGTTAAAAAACATTTAAAAGAATGCAATACAAATTTTGACAAAAAAAGAAAAAAAAATGCAAATACAAATATTACTTTATTCATATAAAAAAATATAGAGAGAATAAAATACATAAAACAAAGCTTTAGTAAAATGACAATAAGATATATTTTTTTTTTTTGTAATTTTCCTCCAATAATTGAATTTAGTTAATCAGTTTGAATTAGTTACAAATGCCAAGAACATATAATAATCTTAAACATGAGACCGTAAGCTATTCTGTACGTAGGTCCAATATTGGCCAGATCATTTTTTAAAAAATGGTTCCTATATAATATTTTGTTGGAGTTTGGGTGAAAATTAAACCGGCATTATTATAATATTTGATTATAGAAAGGAATCAACTAATTTATATTTATGTATTAAAAAAAAGTGTTAAATTAAAGAGTAGATATCTTATAGTAATACACTGAAAAGGATATGTCTTAGTGGAAAAACAAGAAGATGATGAGACCATTCTTTTCATTTGAGCACCATATTCTCTCTTTCTACATTTGTATATTTAAGCAACTAAAGACCTCTTCTCATTTCTCCAACATACAAGAATCAACTCATCTTCTCTCCAAACAAGAATCATCAAACCCCAAAAAAACAAAAGAAACAAACACAAAAAAACGAAGAAATTTATAAAAGAGATGACAAAAGTTTACCCAAAGTTCCCAAACACCTGTGAAGAGAGCTTAAGCGATAGTAAAGCGGCCGTGGTTCTAACGGTGTGGAAGAAGTCCCTTCTCTTCAACTGCGATGGATTTACGGTTTACAACTCCAATGGAGATCTTGTCTTTAGGGTCGACAATTACATGAATTCTTCTAAAGACAACATAGTCCTTATGGATGCTTATGGCTTACCCCTCCTCTCCATCCGCCGCAAGGTACTTTTATTTCTTTTCTTTCTTTTCAAAGTGGCCCTGGGAGTGTCTGAACCGAAGCCCGAACTAATATATAATTTCTAATAATTAATTGGACTTTTATGTTTGAATTTTCTTTTGAAGCACCAAAAGTAATTATTTGTTATGAGATCTTAATTTTGTTTCTTGTTAATATCCTTGAACAGAAGTTGAGTCTAGGAGATTGCTGGACGGTATACGACGGAGAAACAGAAAGAGACCCAATATTGACAGCAAGAAAGAACGTGAATATACTATCAAACCGGAAAACCTTGGCTTGCGTTAGCTCAAAGAAGACAGTATTGTACGAGATTGAGGGATCATACGGTCAAAGAAGCTGCAAAATATTGGACGAGAGGAGGAACAAGAAGAAAATGGCAGAGATCAAGAGAAAAGAGGCAATGATCGGAGGAGTTGCCTTTGGCAAAGATGTGTTTAAACTTGTAGTTGAACCGGGTATGGAGCCTCGTGTTGCCATGGCATTAACCATTATCCTTGACCAAATGTTTCGATCATATTGATTTTTCATGCTTAAACTTTGTAAGTGTATATAGTTCCCTTTTTTGTTATGTAATTTATACATGTGTTCTCGCAAATACACATGAATAGAAACAAGTTTTTCGACCTTCGCCTTGATACTTAATTGGGTTTATTGGTTTATGGATGTTAATGAATCTAAAAATCCATGTGATTATTTTTTTAAAAACAATTATCACTAATGCGAGCTTGGGTTTGAGTTAAGATTTAAAATTTGTACTATTTCATCTCATCTTTTGATGAAAATATTCCATACTAAACGTTCACAAGATTTGGTAAAAAAATGTTATGTTTCTAATTCCTGTAATGAAGTTAGCCTCAACCAATATCAAAGTTGATGTCCAAAACAAATGACGTAGATATGTTACATACAAGCTACGTTCATGTGGTGGCCGGTGGCTATCCGTCAACGCTTGTCTAGTGGATCCCTTCAGACTTCAGTTCTAGAATTGCAGAATCAGAAAATTATGAATTTGTTTATACATTTCGAAACTACAGTTTTTGTGTCTAATGTATACTCTATTTTTCTTTTTGGCCAGGAAGAATCGGAATTGCCCAACATATTTTTTTGAATTTACAATGAATCTTGAACTTGATTGTTTCGATTTGACTTTAATACACATACACAATGGACTCAAATTTTACTTACAAAATACTTCAATAACATCAGTTCTTAATAATAACATTACAAAAGTTCAAAATCTTATTTTTCTTGCCAACTCCAACTCTATTATGATGAGTAAACTTCTCTATGTCTCTAGCTATTTTTATAAAAGCTTTACATACCTTGCTTCACAATGGAGGATTTGATGCAGACTTGGGGTCCTTTGCATATGATCCTTCCTCCCACGTCCGATTCTTCCTTGATCTAAGGCTTAGAGGGCCTTGAGTCATTTTTCTCAATACTCCTACCAACAAACTCCCTACATATACACAGGGGCGGATGTAGAGGAAAAAGTGAGTGGGGGCAAAATAATTTTTATAAAATTATTGGGGGCAAAATCCAAAAAAAAATTCTTAAAAATAAGAATCTAAGGGGGACTTGAACCCTTGACCCAAGGAATTTACATGGTACACAAACCATTTAATCTACTACACTATAATTGGTCATAACTAGCTAGACAATCTCGTATAGTTGGTGGGGGCATGTGCACCCACCTTAGATACTGTAGATCCGTCCCTGCATATACATCATTCCCTCAATTTAGTGCAGCAAGACACTATAGCTAGAAATCGTCGTGAAATCCTCATATGCACAAAAAAGGAAGTGAGGAAACTAGATTGGTCTTTGACTCTTTGTGGACACAAGAGAATGGCAAAATGATAAAATAGAAGTAATTCTATTCAAGCAAGTTTCACCTTAAATTATGGCTTGTTATTTATTTTTGCAATTGAATGTTTGAATCTTAAACAAGTATACATTCAAATCCAATTTTTCAATAAAGGAAAAAAGTATACATTATATCCAAAATACTTAGAAGTTAAAACAAGAAAAAAAGTAGCTCGTTTCGGTGATTGATTCTCCATGTGTAACTCGGCCCAGGCTCGATAACTTTTACAGTTACTCGTGTTTTTAGTTTGAATATCCCCTGCGGCCCTGCCCCTTAACTCTCATTCGTAGTTTTAAAATCCCAACCATGATGAATTTATCAACACGTTTAATATATTACAACCTTACAGATTTTCAATGTTGGAATGTCAGGGCCGGGCCTAACACAGAATGATGACACAATATTCTCTCTCTTCTTTTGAATTTAAACACAAATTTAGGAATTTCAACATGAAAAACAAAGTATCCATCATGAGATTTTAAAGAAATATTAAGAGATAGTAAGATTGAAGGCCCTCGTTTTTTTTTTCTCGAGCCCCAATTTTCTCATATCCGTCCTGAATGTCGTAGATCATAACACCTAAAATGAATGTGCATCTAAACTGTAACACGACTACACACCTCCTTGTCTCAGTAAATCAAATATGACTTACTCACTTGTGAAAATATTTGTTTGGTAAATGAAATATTTGTTCCTTGTTTGCACTTTATTTTGGGATTGAAGATCCAAGTTAAGGAGATAAAGTTAAACAAAATGGACCACATACACACAAAACCAAAGCCTTTAAATATGAGAAAGAAAGATACTATGGTTGTACGTGTAGAGATTTTATGAAGTGATACTTCATTGATAGTATGGCTTCGAGTATATATACAACATAGGAGATCTTGATAAGATCGTAACTAAAGGATATGAACAAATCTATATCGCTACAAAGTTGTTACGGTAGTTATGGATATATACTAATAAACCCCCTCAAGATGGGCGTAAATTTCAGAGTCCGATATTGACAAAAAGGTTTTGAAGCCGAGCGCGTGGAAGTGGTTTGGTAAGTGCATCAACAAGCTGGTCCATAGAGCTTACATGAGAAACCCGAAGTTGCTTGCCTTGAACTTGTTCACGAAAAAAGTGGTAATCCAATGCAATGTGCTTCATGCGGGAGTGGAACACCGGATTTGCACAAAGATAGGTGGCCCCAATGTTGTCACTGTATATAGTTGGAGTGGTAGTCACTGGAATCTTGAGCTCAGACATCAAGGAGACCAACCACTTAACCTCAGAAGGTGTGACAGAGACACTATGATACCCAACCTCTGTTGATGAGCGGGCCACCCCCTTTTGCTTCTTGGAGCTCCACGAGATGGGTTGGCGACCAAGATAAACAATGTAGGCACATGTGGAGGAGTAGTCATCCCGATTCCCAGCCCAATCAGCGTCGAAATAGGCGTGTAGTGTAAACGGAGTGGAGGAAGAGAAGAAGAGACCTCTGTCAGGCATGCCCGCAAGAAACCGGAGGACTCTCTTCACCGCTTCAGCATGAACTGTGGTTGGACGATGCATATATTGCGACAGACGACTGACAGAAAAGGCAAAATCAAGGCGGGTGAGACCAAGATATTGTAAGCACCCAACAGTAGCACGATAGTCTGTGGTGGCTGCATCATCAAGTGAGACACCGGCAGTAGCTGTGAGCTGTTCAGAGGAAGACATCGGAGTTAAGACAGGCTTGGCATTTGTCATCTTCGTCTTGACGAGCAAGTTAGTTATGTACTTTGTCTGAGTGAGATGAAGACCAGAAGCTGTGCGATGAGCTTCCATGTCGAGGAAGTAAGAGAGCTCTTCAAGGTCCTTTAAAGAAAATCGATCCGCAAGTAGCTTGATGAAGCGCAAAATTTCGGCCTTGTTATTCCATGTGAGAATGATATCATCAACATACACAAGTGTATAAACAAGGATAGGACCTTTACTGAACACGAACAGAGACGCATCAGCAAGAGAGTTGACAAAGCCAACGATGAGGAGAAAGTCTCAGAGAGCCTTGTACCACGCACGAGGTGCCTGCTTAAGGCCGTAAATGGCTTTGCGAAGACGACAAACATGATTAGGTCTGTCCTTGTCAACCATTCCCGGTGGCGGAGTCATGTAAACTTCTTCTTCCAATTCACCTTGAATAAAAGCGTTGTTGACATCAAGTTGTTGTAGTGGCCAGCCTCGTCCAACAGTGTTGCCAAGAACCATCCTAATGGTGGCATGTTTAATGACAGGACTGAAGGTCTCATGAAAATCAATACCAGGTCTTTGGTGAAAGTCTTGCGCAACGGGAAGAGTCTTGAAACAATCAATGGTGCCATTAGGTTTCCCCTTGATGCGATAAATCCACTTACAGCCGACAATATTCGTAGCAAGAGACTGATCAACAAGATCCCATGTCCAATTCTTCATGAGTGCATTGTATTCGTCGTTAACCGCACCACGCCATCTCTCGTCTTGTAAGGCTTCAACAAGTGTCGTAGGTTCAATTTCAGTGAGAATAGCTGATAGGCCCACCTTGCTGTAAGGCTTGTGAACATGACTCTCGACTGCCAGCCCATATTTGCGATTGGGCTTATGAATTTTGTTCTTGGCCCATGTCACCATGTTGTGGGTATTCGCTGGTGGATCAGACGTCATTGTAGACGTGACAGAGACATCTGCGGGAGGTGGCGATGAAGAGGCGACCGGCTGCGAGGGGTCAATTGTAGCAACTGACGACGGTGGTACAGGTGGAGGACCAAAGAGCGGAGGAGATGGTGTCTGACCGAAAACAGGGGCTCGAGTAGCTATGGGAGAGGAAGAAGAACAAGGAGAGAAATCGATATTAGAGGAAATAGAGGATGATAATAGGGAGAAAGGGAATACCGACTCTTGGAAGAGTACATGGCGAGAGATATAAATGCGAGAGGCATGAACATCCAGACAGATGAAGGCACTTTGAGTTGATGAGTAACCCAAGAATACACATGGCGTAGACCGGGGACTAAACTTGTTGTGACCATAGGGACAAATCCATGGGTATCAAAGGCATCCAAAGGTCCGCAGCTTGGTGTAATTTGGTGTCGTGTTAAACAAGAGCTGAAATGGAGACGAGTTTGATAGGGAAGGCGTCGGGAGACGATTAATAAGATACACCGCAGCTGCAATTGCATAACTCCAATAGGTGTGCAGAATGTTAGCTTTAATAATTGCATAACTCCAATAGGTATGCAGAATGTTAGCTTTAATACACCGCAGCTGCAATTGCATAATATTATTTTGGATTTAATAATTAAATCATTTTATTTATTTTTAAATTATTTAATATTTATTTTTTATTTGTAATAAATTCCTAGCAAATAACTCCTAGTTAATTCTTCACAAGAATTCGTCGCAACGTCCTCACAAGCAATCGTCGCAAGCTCCTCGCAAGCATACGTTGCAAGTAGGGGTGTCAGACGGGCCGGCCCGCGCCCAAACGGGCCGCCCGCGGCGGGCCTT
>OVAP01000125.1:1270-51335 GCA_900406295.1 Aurinia saxatilis | reverse complement strand
GGTAAAAGAAACAAATAATAAAAAACTTCTCAAATAAGTTCAAACAGCTAGATGAGAAACCGCGCTCCGCATGGATGTTTGTTTGTGTATTGTATTTAATATATATATTATATCGTGGTTATTGATATTTTTTTTAGCTATTCTTGTTGTGTGTATTATACACACACATATATATATATACACATATGTATATATATATATATATATATATATATATATATTTGTGTTATTTTGGTGTTTGCTATAGTTGTTAATTAATTTTTTGAAAAATGTTTTTCTATAAGATATTTGATNTCGTGGTTATTGATATTTTTTTTAGCTATTCTTGTTGTGTGTATTATACACACACATATATATATATACACATATGTATATATATATATATATATATATATATATATATNTGTGTTATTTTGGTGTTTGCTGTAGTTGTTAATTAATTTTTTGAAAAATATTTTTCTATAAGATATTTGATTTTTTTTATGTTGGACTAACTTGGATGTGTAGGTGTTTTAATTATCATGTATATTTTATAGTGTTTTTTGGAAAATCATTATATTTTTTAATTTATTTAGTAATGGTCCACTTATTATTATAATTTTTTTTTGTGAATTTTTCTGTGTCAGTTAATGAAATTCCTTGTAGGATATGTATTAATTGTGATAATTATTTAGTGAAATTCCTTGAAATAGAGTTAATAGTTTTAGTTAATACTCCCTCCCTTTCAAAAAGAAAGATTTTTTGGTGTTTTCACATATATTAAGAAAATTTAATATTTTACAATAGTAAAATTTAATATTTCAAAAGATTTTTTGGTGTTTTTACATATATTATGATTCAACAAAAAAACAAATTCTAATAAATTTAGACCAATAGTAATTAATTATTTTAAACAAAATTCAATTAATATATCTTGAATTTTACAATTTACAATACTCCAATAAATAGAAAATTATAAAAAATCCAACAACTTTTTTCTATAATTTTTTTAAACAAAGTTCAATTAATATATCTTGAATTTTACAATTTACAATAACCCAATGCATAGAAAATTATAAAAAATCCAACAACTTTTTTCTATAATTTTTTTTTTGTGAAACAGATACCGTAATATATTGGTTGTTTAAATTATAATTTGGAAAACTCCACATAAAGTTTTGAATAGAGATACATGGAGGAATATAATGGACAATAGAAGTGAATTAGCTCATCTTTAAATATAGGTTTAATATTATTTCAATAAAACTAATTAAATAAAATTACTTTAATTAATTCAAGAGAATATGTATCAATCATGGAGGATGGCTATGTGTCACACCATGAGAGTGCTCCTTCTCTTTTATATAATAGATTTCTCATTAGAGATTATAAACATTTAACAATCATTTTTATTTATTCCGAAATGAAAATTAAATCGTAAAAAGTGGTGTAAAAGTCACATTTCCAAAACTACCCCTGGAAACTCACGGGATACACTTCTTCTTGGCGAACCCAAACCTGTCATTCTCCAAATCATACTCCACGTGATAATTCTGTTGCTGGAAACTCCCAAGTATTATCGCCGGACCACTCCTCCCGTCGCCGGAGGGACTCACCGTGGAATCAGAAACCACCGTGAGACAGATATTATCCGCACTCCCGACGAACGAGAAGTAATTCGACAACGGCAATTCCATCTTCGCTCCACCTTTAAACTCGAAAACCAACTCCGGCACCGTCGCATCCTCGCCGGAGATATTGAAACACGGCCCGAGTCCGGTGAGTTTCTCCAAGTCTTTGGCTCGCGTGTAATTCGACATCTGCGTCGCGAATTCCTCAGCGATTAGGTTGAATACGGGTTGATCCATGAAAGTGAATGTCGACCCGGAATCGACGATGGATCCTCCGTTTCCGTCGGGTCCTGGAGCGAGATACTTGTAAGGAATCTTCACGTGTTTGCTTCCGACGTAGACACGCCGGAGATTGAGGTAATAGTACTCCTTAAACGCCGCGTTTGATACGTCCGGGTTTTTACGAAACGGAGTGTAGGTAAGACCCGGAGTTTTCGACCCGGATTTATGACCCGACCCGGTATCAAGATCCAGATCGGTACTCACATTTGTATCGTCGAATCTTCGGGAGACTAGACAATGAGAGAATCTCTTGAGTTTCATCTGAGAGGGAAGCGATTCGGGTCCGCGTCCAAACCCGGCGATACCAGCGGGTTGTCGGTTGGATAGAATAGAACAGCCGACGAGGAAATCGGGTACGGTTAGATCCGGGAAATCTAGCTGTTCGGTTAGTAGAATCCCAGCCGTTGATCCTAATCCGTATTGTAGAATGTAGGGTGGACAAGTGGCGTTGCATTGAACATTGGATCCGAATAGAGATTGACATCTCGGACTCTGACACCCGATAACCCGGGATGAGGAGGATAGTTTTGGGATGAATTTTGCGATCTTGGTCGGATCTAAACCGGAGAAATTGCAACCGGAACAGAGATAGCGTGAGGTGCAAGGGAACCAGACGAGGCTACTTCCGGTGTCGAATACGAAAGGGAGGGTTTGGGAAGGTGTACCGAAGCTGAGAGAGACGGAGTAACCACCGTAGGATTTAGGAGATAGAGGAGATTTCACGACGGTGGCGGAGGCAGAGAGAGAAGGGTCTTGTTGGTTTGGTTTGATGGTGGTTTTGGATTTGAGCTGTTGAGCTCTGTTGAGTGATGAGTCGGCGAGGTGGCGGAGAGAGAGGTAAGGGTTTTTTAGTGGTTGGTCTCTGTGGAGGGAGATGGGAGAGAGAGGGAGTTTGGCGGCGGAGACGACGGTGAGGAGGAGAAGGATGAAGAAGAGAAGAGGAGAAGAAGAAGACATTGTTTGTGTTGTGTTGTGTTGCGTTTTTTTGGGAGTGATGGCTTATGGGTTAAGTAAGAAGTAAGGAGGAGAAGAAGAAGACAAAGAAGTGGAAAGTGAGAAAGAAGAAGAATCATGTTCGATATATGTGACTTTCTTCTTCCTTTTATAAATTTGTATTAAAGTTTTTTTTTCTTTTTTATGTGATTGTCGTTACGAGGAGACTTACCACTATATACGTGGAAATGTATTTTTGTGTGTCGACAGATACCTACGTATACAAGAATACAAGACACAGAGACAGCAAATACGTTGTATTTATTGAAACATGACAACGGAATCGTAGTATTTTGTGACTATTCGTTATACAAATCTACTCAAATCCAAATACTAATCGTCCAACTCTGGATTTTCCTTTTTTTTTATCTAATGAAATCACATTCACACCATGCCTCTGTTTTATAATTAATTGGGTTGAGTGATTGGCCATGTGATGGCTCAAGTGGCGAAGTAACCATTCACAAATCATGTGATGCATATTTATTAATGCGTATATCTTCTCTAGCTAATTTTCACGTTGCTTTAATTTTTAAATTTTGTCAAACTAGATAATCGAATGATGATGAGGAACTCCAATGATTATTCACTAACTAAACTAATCACATATTCGGTATTTTAGATGTTTATGTTAATGTTATCCGCGTTATGAAATGGATCTTTGCATCAAAGTTATTCCAAATGTTAAGGTGCTTTGTTTTTTCGAAGCAATTCGATTTTATCTTATTTCTTTGTTTTATAGGTTTGATCGGTATGTGTTCTAATTTTTTTGTATTTTTTTAGGGATTTTGTCTCTGGAAAAAATTGTTTCCGATGGTTGTAATTTGGGGGATGTTGTCATTCGTCGGCTTTGTATTATCTTTTATTGTATAATAAATTCTTTTAGTGAAAAAACCGTCATCTGAATTCTAACCACAAAAAAAAAAAATGATCACGAATCAAGGCCCTGGACCTTCTCAGGAAACAGATAATATACAGATATATTTACATAGTATATATATTAACAGAGAGCTAACGTTATCCACATGTGTTTTGCAGACAATTAATTGGTTACATGAATATTCATAGAATGAACAAGATGTTTGTATAATTCATGAGGAGGGTTTTAAAATCTTTTTTTCAGAACTAAGCTAATCACGTCTGAACACATTAACTAACAAAGTATACTAACATGTGTTTTACATCGAATTATATCAAGATGCAAAGAAAGTCGTATATATTATGTAAGTTTTGCGTATAGATTGATGATACGAATTTGAATCGATTATTATTCATTACATGAAACCCGACGTTAGGAATCAATTGACCAAATGGCACGTTGAATTACAATAGGTGTGAGTAATCGACCACATGTATATTTGTTGACCCTTATAAACTATGTGACGACCTTAAAGCTCTAAAAGTGTCAAACGGTGATAAAACAATTAAATGGCTTTCCTTTCAAACATGTGACAAGCAGTATTTGCGTACATTTCTTGTTCTTGATATTTATGGTGTTTGATATATCTGTAAATTAGGCGCATATATTTTTAAAAAGAAATTGTATATATGACCCATCCAAAAAACTTAATAAAAATTAGTGTGGCGCCCTTAAATTCAAGAAAATAGTAAGCATACTTCTTATGCTTTTTAATGTATCTATTTTTAGATTTTTAGCGAATAATTATCAAGTGAGCCAAAAAAAATTCAGCCCGCTCCACAAAAGTCATATGAGTGCATAAATGATTTCTATTGTCTGAACTAACCATATTGAAGGCAACCGTAGTTAATTTATTTGATTGATAAGACATTTCTTTCCGTAATTACTTCTTTGTAAACATATAAATTATAAGTATATTACGAAAAATACAATGAAAGCAAAAAAAGTGAAATCAGTAAACAGGCCTAGCCAAATGATAACAAGTTTTACAAATATGAACGAACATGTGCCTATGGTCCAAAACAATATTTTGTCAGCTGAAATATAGTTTTCACCTTTGCTTGTCTATTAATGTTGAAAGCACCAACAGCTACCGTATAGGCTGGTCAAAAACTACCAAGAGAAAAAGCTATGATAATTACATGATGTGGGACAAAAAAAAAAAGAGCACCTTCGATGTTGGTAATTCAACTACTGTAACTACATCCACTCGGACTTGTTTTCAAGGTCACGATTTCGGATAGCGATCAATTTAACAGAAGAGAGACTGAAATATGTACGTAATTAACATGTTTTTTTAAAAAATCTTACGTAATTAACATGTTGTAGTAGTAGTACTTGATATTAAAAACTACGTACGGATTTAAATCCACAGAAAATTTTAGTTTTTTTTTATCTATAGTTTTGTTAATATGGATCAGTTGAAAATAAGATAGCGATGAAACACATATTAATAAAGATAATCGAATAAAAGATGAAGATACATAAACATCTTTAAATCAAAAAAATTATATTAAGTACAACGGTTTAATGGATCAGTTGAATACTTCGTTTTATTTCTAGTTTCAGAAAACAATGACAAATCATCTTAGAGTGTCTACAAATCAGTTTAGAGTGTCTACAACCATAATACCAAATTTAGTATTAAAATCACACCATTTGGTGTTTTGGTGTTCTACTTTATTTTCCATCTACAGCCACAACATGACAATACCAAATATCACATTAAAATAAAATATCTATTATTATATCACTAAATTTAAGTTTTTATTAATTTTAATAATTTTATAAATACTAATTATCTTAAGATGGATTAATTATAAATTAAAATAGTATTACATTCAATAAATTAAAAATAGTAAAAAAAAACAAATTACATCATACTAATCTTCAAAATTAGTATATTCGGACCACAAGTTTTCAGTTACTGTATTTTGACATGCAAGTTATATACTTTAAGTTTTTTAAAAAAGGTTATATACTTTGTGAAATTAATATTTCATACTAATTATAATTAGAAATTTATATTATTCGAAACAAAAGGTATAAAATATGTAGGGTATAGCTACTTTATAGTTAAAAAATAAATCAATGGAATAAACACCAGTTTAGTTATATTATTAGATGAAAACAAAAGCAAAAAAATGTTTAATGTTGTGAATATATAATATCACACTATTTAGTGTGATATTATATACAAAACATTAAAAATTAAAATATGGTGCAAAATAGACCATCTGGTTGGATTGAAACAACCGTATATTTTGTGGGATACCATCTCATTGGAGCCACTATTAGAGCTGGTGTTGATGTAACTGAATGAAATGATTAAGAGACTTATAAAGTGAAAATGGTCGTTTGGGTTTGTATTGTAACCATTGCTAGTGTTAATTTCTAAGCCAGGGCCGGCTCTCATGATGGGCGAGAGGTGCAAAAGCACCGGATCCCACATTTTTTTTGTTTTTTCTTAAAGAAATTAGGGTCTAAATTTAGGATTTTTTTGGTTAAAAGAGGTTCCAAATTTTTTTATTTTATGTATATTTGTGAATAATTTTTCATTTCAAAATTCGTAAATTGTTTGAGCCGGGCCTGTTCTAAATTGTACTTGGTAAATGCTCGTAGACTATCTTATTTTTACCACTTACTCTACTGTAAATGTAAAATGCATAGCACAATAGTTAATCTCATTTTGAATCATGAATAGAAAAGTCGTAGAATCATGTCTCTCGCTTTCAAAGTCTCCATATCTAGCTCACAGCCTGTGTCTTGTTAGTCATAGGCACCCATCACTATGAATATCAAACTGACAACTTATTTTGTCTGCTGTTTTCATTTATAAGACTTCATTTGATTATATGTGTAATTTTTGTGTGGAAATCATAAACACTTTTTTCCGGTACAATTCTACCTTCTTTTCTCTTGTGACAAAAAAAAATTAAGAGAATGACAAATATACCCAATTTTACATACTCACTAATGATATATAATCATCTTTTTTTTAATATATCATACCCTTTTTTTTAATCACATATATTCACTCCTTTTTATTTAAATACTATTATATCCTTTATTTAGCAAAACTATTTTTCATTATAAATGATATATTTGTTAGGGTTTAGGATTTTGTAAAATTATAGAGTTTATGATTTCCTTAGGATTTAGGATTTAGGGTTAAACCCTTATAAACTTAGGTTTAATTTTTAATAACTATTAAGGTTTAATTGTTAGGATTTAGGATTTATATTTTAGGAAGTTATAATTTATTTGGGGTGGGAAAACTTTTTAGGGTTTATGACTTTAGAGTTTAGGGTTTTTAAACCCTAAACTCTAGATCATAAACCTTAAAATCCCATAAATAATTAATATTTAAATAGTGATATTTCAGATTTCTTAAAAAAAAAAAACTAAAAAAAAAGAAGGTTGGTATATGTGATTAATGATATAAAAAATAGGTATATGTGGTTAAGTCCCATATATATATATATATATATATATTACTATATTAGTAATACTCTTACATTTATAAATGATAAGGGATGAAGTTTATGCTTATAAGATAGCTATTTTCAACTAGATTTCTAACAAACATCCATATATCCATCATAACTTTTAGTAATGGACTCAGTTCACCTAAGATATGATTCATCAAACGAAAATATCTTTTTCGTTTCTGGACAACGGTACAGAAATATCTAATTAAATACATGAAAAAGTACTGAAAATTTCGGGAATGGTCACGGGAAAATATATATCAAGTGCATCGAGCAATAGGGACAAAAACACAAAATATAATAACAACAAAAATTTTCTGGGAAGACGATTATTAATGTGTTCGTCCGTGGGAATTAGGAAGGCACGTGAATAAACCGAGATATATGGTGGGTCAAGCGGTGGACCGTTCACCACATGGTGACGTCATTACTAATTGTACCTTTAAACTCAGAAACGATTACTGAAGTCACTGAAGTGCTAATTAGTTTATAGATCATTATATCATTAGTGGGTCATATTTAAAGTGAACTTCATCTCTAGAAAATGGAACTTTTGTGCTCATGTCTATCATCCAAAATACTCATTATCTGTATTAGTAAGGTCAATATACTCATTATGTATCTGTATTAATAAGACTTCGTTTTCTGAAAGCTGTGACAAAAATTTGATTTCGTATGAAAATTGATTAATTTTTTTTAAAAAATATCCTTTTAACATGTCTCTTTCAAAAATACTTTCATTTATTTTTCAATTTTTTTTTAAGATTTATGATTGATTTAAAGTTTAATTTATGATTTAAATCTTGTAGGGTTAGAGTTGAGTGTTTTACAAACTATTTGAATTTATGTCTGAGTAATTAGAGTTTATATTTTAGGAGTTTTGAATTTATTAAGGACTAAAACCTTCTTTAATATTTAGAATTTTAGGGTTTAGAGTTTTAACCCTAAACCCTAGATTCTAAATTCTATAACCCTACAAAACATTATAGAATATTTTAAAATATTAAATATGATAATTTAGATTGAATTTAGATTAAAACTAATATAATTTTAAAAAATAATAAAAAAAAGAAATATTTTTAAAAATGTACATCTAAAAAGAAATATTTTATGGGATTGGAATAGAAGGTTGCAAAAAGGAACCATGTTTAGTTTAACCCGAAAGTATGGTACTACAAGTCGCATAACCAGTTTATATTTTATTCGCAGCTTAATGCCAGTAAGATCATCTTTATTGGACGTATCTCACACAAAAGGAGAGAAAATGAAAAAAAAGCTTTCAAATGAGAATTTTAAAACTTATGAGAAACTCATAAGATACATGTCTAAGTATAAGTGTTGTTAAGTTTTATGACTTTTAATTAAAAACTAATTGACAATTAGTAGAGAGACACAATCCACTTATATATTAGTCTAGTCTCTTCCTATCTTTTAGATGTGGGATCTTTCTCCACACGTCCCTCGAGATAGTGAGTCGTATAGCCATTAATCTCGACAGAATCCATCACATCCCCTCGAGACAATGTTCTTCTAGCAATCTCGACATAAATTGTGTCTCTCTTGGATTGTAGTAGGACCTCTTTTGGATCATTAATTAGTGGGGTTAATTGGATCACTTTCAGGGCCTGGTTAATGGGGACAAATGTGTTGGGCTCTAACTACACTAAAATATAAGTTGGATAATTGCAATAGATAAATGAAAATGGGTTAATATTCATTATCTTAATTAAGGATGAACAATATATGTATGCGCATAAAACATTTGAGAAAGGAAGAGAGACACGTAAGAGGGAGAATGAGTTTTTAGGGGTAGAATTGTATTAAAAGAATATCAACAATATTATTTTTTAAGAGTGGCTAGATGGCCAATTTAAGTCTTAAAATAGGCTATCTACACCAATTAACACATCTTTAAAATTTTAATTATGGTTTGTTATGAAAACTTGTTCTACAATTTTTTCAATATTGGATCATAGAAATCACATATATATTTAAATATTGGATCATAGTCAATTTTTCATTGAATTTATGTAAAGATTCTTTGAATCACTCGATTCACAATAACATCTTCAATATTATCTCACAAATACAACAAGTTTTCGATTTATAAAAAAAGTTCTAATAGTAATTTTTAAAAAAATCTATATAATTAATTATAATTTTTTTTTTCATTAACCGATTATCAGTTTGAAATTGTATATATCTAATACAATTTATGATTATGAAATTAAATATGGTTTAGATCTCATGTAATTCGTATCTAATCATATGAGCATTATTCTAATTCGTATCTAATTTGTATCTAATCATGTAATTTGTATCCAAGAAATCGGAGTCAGATTGATATTTAGAAAATATGATAAAATTGAACAGGTGTACATTTTAAGAAGCTTTGAATTTGAATAGAAAGAAACGGCAAACGATTTAAATGGTGAATGATACCAATTTGAAGATATGATGTAATTTGAACATTGAATATATTAAATTAATATCTTAAATATAGATATTTAGAAAGATATATGAAATATGAACATTGAATGTTAAAATATCCTAGAATCACGCATACGAGATATGTATTCCGAAATTTAGAAATTTGAAATTTAATAATTTGATAACCAAAAGATAACAAAAAACCGGTTTGTGTATACCTAACAAACAACGAAAACGTTAAACAGTAATCCAAGAATGGATCAAACACTGAGTATAGAAAAGAAAAAATTAATCTATGACTACTATACATTGTTTATGATTGAGTGTAAGCAAAAACGAAGTAATAGAAGATATGAGGAACAAAATACAAAAAACATATATATATAAATAAATATATATATATATATAAATATATATACAGAACAATAAATATAGCAAACGGATCATCCCCTAGTGCATCTGGATCAGACAAACTAAAACTAACATCGCATGATATCATCTACACCAAACTTCTCATTACGGTATGTGTATTAAGAAGATGTTGGAATTCGAAAACTCGACGGCTTCAATAGGGAAAATCGAAGTTCTGTTTCTCCAGCAAAATACCTCAAATAGATCGGATTCCCTACCTGTCAAATTCGGTGCTCTCATTCCATTAATTGACCAAAATAAATTACTGGAATTAAAATTATCCATGAATTCTTGGAAAACCAAATTACCGAAATCGTAACCATTTTCAAAAATTGAAAAGATATATCTCATCGATTTTCAGAGATAAACAATTTTTGTTCTTTGAATATACCTCAAATAGATTGGATTCCCTACCTGTCAAATTTGGTGCTCCCATTCCACTAATCAACTAAAATAAATTGCTGAAATTGAAATTATCCATGAATTCTCGGAAAATCAAATTACTGAAATTGTAACCATTTTCAAAAATTGAAAAGATAGATCTCATCGATTTTCAAAGATAAACACTTTTTATTCTTCAAATATACGATTTTAATCAACATAAATTGTGCTAAAGGTGTATGTTCAATTTCTTCACAAAATCTTTCTGAAAAGAGATGAATGATTTAAGAACTTTATTTAATGCTGACTATATAATCTTTGAATTTCTCTCTACTTCCACGTCATATGTAAATGAATCCTATTAATATACCTAGGATTTTTCGATGAAATGACTTCTCAAATAAAAAGATAAGAAAATAAAAACACAAAAAACAAATATGCATATGGCCATCAATTCATTTATGAATCTATGTAATCATCTTGCCCCTTGTAAATTTGTAATTATCCACAACAGCAAACTAAACGGTACCAATTTCAGAATTGGACCACTCAATTAAATACGACCTTATGGGCCTTAATTACTAAATAGTTGACTTACTCTATTGAGCGATGGGTTTAATTAAGTCATTACTTACTATTCCATAATCATAGTAGATCATCTCGGCCCAACCCAAGTAGCAACGTAAGCTCCTCGAAGTAAATTCTTAGCAGTTAGGACCAGATTAAGTTTATGTAAGATGTAACAAAAATCTTTTAACATGTCAGAAGTATCATATCACTTGCTAGAGTAGAAAAAGGTTGGAGTTTTGCAATTTTTGCATTCGGTAAAATAGTTAGTTATTCCACAACATGTAGCTGAAAAGCCCATATTCTACGTACTGTTGTAAACAGAGGTATATATAGAAACCTATTACCTATAGACTGATTACATTCTTTTGTGTTCTATTTTAGAGAAGGAATCTCTCATACATAAATCATCTACAAACGTAAAACACAACCATAAGCATTTTCACATTTCTTTTTGCTAATTGAGAGACAGGCCTATTCTATTGTAGAGACTATAGAGATAGACTGACCTAGTTTTTAATTAACACCATACAGCTAATTCGTGGCCAAAAAGAATTTTAGGCAAGCATGATATTAGCGGTTTTGTCCGTGGCTACTCTTCTCCGGTCATCGTAAGTGTCAGCCGGTTCAGAACTGACACTATCATCTAGGACACCCATATGCATTTGATTACGATGTAGAGAAATCATTTGGATCATATTCCTCGTCGTCTTAAATAATGAGTAATCATAATTGCTACTATAGAAAAATTTGAACATCTTGGCTATGAAACAAGCTATATTGTCTATGAGTTCCAATTCTATATGTGTCGGTTGTTAGAAACAAACAGGCTATAATGCATCCAGCAATTTAAATTAAAAAAATCTTTATTACTTTATAACTGTGGGTGCTTATAATCAATGATGCTCTTGAAATGTCTTGGTCACAAAAATTTGATAGGACCAGGTTCGATTGTTTTGGCTAAGTCACAAAAAATGGAAGTAGGTTTAGGATATTATTGACTGAAGGACAAAAGTGTCCAAGCAAACATGTGCGAAAGTGTCTTCGTTACCATACTCGACCCCAACTTAACTGTAAGGATTTGAAACCATAGGGTATCGAAATTGACAAAGTGGAAAGGAAAATTAAGACTAGGATATGGATAGAAATGAAGCATTATTCATGTGAAAGAAGCAGCTCTTCATTGACGACCCTTTTCTTGTGATGTCTGTTTTGACTTTATTCAACAACACTTTCCGTGAAATACGTAATGTCATATCATCGTCCCCTTAATTAAGATGACTAAAATAATTATAATTCGAACTGGAACCTATTTAAAATGTCTTAATTGTATACATTTCATAATGCTTATAGTGGAACGGATTAGCTTTCATTGCTTGTCTTATATAGTAATAAACATTACGATAATACAATTTTATACCAAAAAGGCAAAAACTTTTGCTTTTATAGATAAAGGATAACCAGAAATATAAAACATGGTCGTTGTTTTGCTTTGAAAAATATAAAGTATTTGAGATTGGAGCGTAAGTTAACGTTGCCAACAATAATGCCCCTATACATCTTTTTTTTTTTTTTTTTTTTGTCAACATTTGTTTTATTGCATGCTGAAATCTGTTCTTACAAATCGTTATAACCATTTTATAGTATTACAAGGATTACAGATTCTAGCATGCTTGGCTAGCTTATCTGCTTCTAAATTTATTTATCTTGGTACCCATATGAAGCTAATATTTCCATTGCCGTTTTTGTAATGTAAAATGTCTTCTAGATATATGGACAACGATCTATAATTTTCGCTTGCACTGCAATTTCCTTTTTGTGTTAGCGTATTATAGATCGCTTTAGAGTCGCCACAGAAAGCTACTTCCTGGTACCCTAGCCTCCAGAGGTGTATGGTTGCTTCTCTTAGAGCATATGCTTCAGCTTCCTTGGGTGTGTTAACAGGAGGAATTGTAATGGAGCCCTCAAGTATATTTTTACCTATCCTGTTTTTTAAGACCCAGCCTGCTCCTGCGACGTCTTCTTTTGATGTCCATGAAGCATCTACAAAACAGCATTCTTTGTTAGCTAGCCTTGTTACCTCCAAAGTACTTTTGGGAAGACTTTCCACTTGGGTAATGTGGTTGCTACAATTCTGATCCAGAACATCTTGCCGGATCTTTTGATGTGCATTAGCTTCTTCCCATTGCATATGATCTTGAAGAGCTCTGTTTATGACATATGGTATTCTAACTTGTTTTGAAGTGAACAACTTTTCGTTACGTGCTTTCCAAATGGACCATGCTATGAAGGGATATAAAGGAGCCTTCTTTGTTTCCTTTCCATTTAGTTCCAACAGAGCTTGCAAATTTTGCGTTGGAGTATTCTGTTCTAATGCTTCGCTTGGGATTTGCTTGATTGGAGCTAATTCCCATATCTCCTTTGCTACCCTGCATGTAAACAAAGCATGATTTGTTGTTTCTGTTACCTCGTGGCAGATTGGGCATTTATCTTCTTTAATGATATTTCTCTTTCGTAATGCTTTGTTAATAATTCTCCATAGAAAGTGCTTCAATTTTGTTGGGATTGATAAGCTCCATATTATGTTGTTTAGTCGGAGATCCTGGTTATTTAAATTGTCTTCTTGCATATTCTCCTTTTTCCTGCACAAGTGGTAACCCGATTTGACTGTGTAATCTCCACTATCTGAATAAGCCCAACTTAGCCTGTCTTTCTTCCTGGTCTTGCTCGGGTGTATTTTCTTTATATGTTGGATATCTTGTTGGTGAACCCATAGATTTAATTTATTTTCATCCCATTGGGTAGTTCCTTCTAAGAATAGTTGCTCAACCTTCATGTCTCTCTCCGGGGGTTCAGCTTTGCTTCTTGCTGGTCTTGGCTTCTCTGGGTTTATCCAATTGTCTTTCCATGGGTGTATTAGTTTGCCGTCCCCTACTATCCATTTCATACCCTCTTTTACTAGCGAGATTCCTTGATATATACTTCGCCAACCATAACTCGATATTCTTGAGCTTTGCTTCTATTAAGGGGGTTTTACTGAAATATTTTGCTTTTAGTACCTTGGCCAGGAGTGAATCTGGGTTCTGCAATATTCGCCAGCTTTGTTTCGCCAATAGTGCAATATTAAAATCCCGCAGATCCTTGAATCCAATGCCTCCTTGTTTTTTTGAGTTCGTAAGTTTAGCCCATGATACCCATGGAATGCCTAATTTTGTTTCTTTAGAGCTCCACCAGAACTTCCTTATTGTTGAAGTGATTTTTGCTATTAAGCTTTTTGGTAATAGAAAACAGCTCATACAGTAGGTAGGAATCGCCAACGCCACTGCTTTTATCAGAGTTTCCTTACCTGCTGTACTTAGTAGTTTTGAATACCAGCTGTGTACTTTAGACATAATTCTTTCTTTAATAAATGCAAAGGTGTTGTACTTGTTTCGTGCTACAATATCTGGCAGACCTAAATATCTCCCAAAATTTCCAGTTTCCTTTATTCCCAGAATGTTCTTAATTGAGAGTTTTAGGTCTTGAGATATACCTTTGCTGAAGCAAATCGCGGATTTATGGAAGTTTACTTCTTGACCAGACATTGCCCCATAGTTTTCCAATATTTGTAGCACTGTCCTTGCCTCCTCTTCATTTGCTCGGCAAAATAAGATTGAGTCATCTGCGAATAGCATATGAGAGATTGAGGGGCCATTTTTACTTGCTTTAAATCCATGAATCCTCTCTTGTGAAATTTGATTTTTGATTAATATTGACAGGCCCTCCGCACATATTAGGTATAAATACGGTGATATCGGATCTCCTTGTTTGATGCCTCTTTTAGGATTAATTTTCCTTGTTGGTTGCCCATTTACAAGCACAGAATATGTGACAGTCGAAATGCATGTTTTTATCCATTCGCACCATTTTGGATGGAATCCCAGGCTCTCCATTATATATATCAGATAATTCCAATCAACTTTATCAAACGCCTTTGCAATGTCCAATTTAAGCGCTATATATTTCTGCTTCTGCTTTTTCGTGTGTAATGAATGCATAAGCTCATGCGTGATAATGACGTTGTCCGTGATTAGCCTACCCGGAATGAATGCTGATTGGTTATCCGATATTATTGAATGAATCCATGGTTTAAGCCTATTAGCTAATATTTTGGAAATTATTTTATATGCTATGTTGCATAGGCTTATGGGCCTGAAATCCTTAACCTCTAGCGGATTTTCTTTTTTGGGCACGAGGCATATATGCGTATGATTAATTTGAGGATCTAATTTTCCTTTATCAAAAAAATCCTTTATATGTTGACATACCTCCTTGCCTATAATGCCCCAATGGTGTTTAAAAAATCCACTTGTAAATCCATCAGGTCCAGGCGCTTTGTCCGGGTGCATCTGTTTTAAAGCTTGAAGTATCTCTTCATCTGTTATATCCCGTATGAGGTGTTCATTAATTCCAGGTGTGACTCTTGTTTGGATTTGTGGCATACCAGTTGGGTTTTGCGAGATATTTGATATGCCTTGCCGAGTGTTGAATAGCTCTTCAAAATAGTGGCCAATAACTCTGTTAATGTCCTCTCTTTCATGCCATATTCTTCCTTCATTATCTTGTATTAAGGAGATTCTGTTAAAATTTCTCCTCTGCTTTGTTTTAGCATGGAAGTATTTTGTGTTCCTGTCTCCTTCTCTTAGCCATAACACTCTGCTTTTTGTTCTCCAGTATGCCTCCTCTTGCTGATATTGGGTTGCTAATCTCTTGTTAATCCCCGCAATTAGCGCTTCTTGTTCACCATTGTCATTTTGCTCAATAGCCTTGTGTAGTTGCTCCTTTAGATCTTCGATTTGGAGTTGCGAATTTGGTTTTTCTTCCGCCTTCCATTTTGATAAGTTAACTCTGCAATTTTTTAGTTGCTCATAGAGTCTTGGACATTGAGCTATGTTTGCATTGCTTTGCCACGAAGTAGATATGATGCTTCTAATTTCCGGAAGGTCATTCCATCTATTCTCATATTTGAAGAGCTTCGTACCTTTCCATTTCTTCTTTCCGAATGTAAGAACAATAGGTCTATGATCTGATCCTCCCCACTTTAGTGCTCTTAACTGGGCATCCGGAAACATGTCCTGCCATTCTGCATTTGCAACAGCTCTATCAATTCGGGACCTAATAATGTGGTTATGTCTTTTACCTGTCCACGTGTATTTTCCTCCTATCATTTTCACATCATGCATTCCAGTTTCAGACAAGAACTTCCTGAAATGTGTAAAANAGTATTGCCAGCCCTTCTTATACCGCCCTTCTTTTCTTCATTATCTTTAATGTCATTGAAGTCACCTAGTATTACTCGTGGATTTCCTCCACTAGTACCTGCTTGGAGTATATTTGTTAGCCAGGACCATTGCTTTATCCTTTGCTTCCTAACTGGATGCCCATATATATAATACATATTAAAATACATTTCATCAGTCTTAATCCGCAAGTGCGTGAGGTAGATACCATAATTTTTTACAACAAAACAATCTACCTCCTTTTTCCAAAATATAGCTAACCCTCCACTAAGACCTACCGTGGGGACTAAGTAACTATTATCATAACCCAGANGCTAACCCTCCACTAAGACCTACCGTGGGGACTAAGTAACTATTATCATAACCCAGAACTAATTTTACAGATTCTACAAATACATTGTTATTCTTAGTTTCTGTGAGGAATATGATATCAGGGTTTTGTGCTTTCCTGATATCTTTAAGTAATGGAATTGTCAATGTATTCCTCAACCCTTGACAATTCCAATGCAGGATCCTCATTGTTCCTGGGTCGATGACCCCTCCTGGGTCATCGACCCTTCTCCAGTCCATGAACCACTTCTTCTTTGCCTCCTTGCCGGACTCACATCTTCTGGCGCATGTTCTTCGGCTTTTCTCTTTGAACCTCGTGAAGATGTTGAGCCTTCCTCTCTGATAACTATTGGTCCCGCAGATGAGCCTTCCTCTCTGATAACTAATGGTCCCGCAGTTGAGCTTCCTGGAAATTCAGTGTACGGACGACCAATCCCTGGTATATTGCTGTCTTGGTCCATATCTTCAATGATCCTGATGATCGATCTTCGTCCTTGGGATCTCATTGCTTCTAAGTGATAAGGATTTTCTGACACAATCTCTCTAAAAGGGCCTGTTTGGTTTTGTGCATATTGAGCTTCTTCTTCCTCTTCCATGTCTTCGTGCGGGTTGTAAAGTGCTGTTGGGCCAGGGATAGGGATGTGCGAGCTTGACTGTCCTGAGCTTTGTCCCAAGTGAGCCTCTTCACATATAGTTATGTCGTGGTCTAAAGCTCCACAGCCTGTACAGAACTTCCTAAGCCAGTCATAGGTGAATTCTAACAGAACCGGTGGTTCATCTTGAAAGAAATCAACAAATCTCGCGAAGACCAGTTTCTGATTTACTGATAATCGTACTCTAACCCAAGCTTCCGGCGGCCTAGTACCTCCAGTTTCTTTGACATTGAAATCCAGAGCTTGGAGGCCTAACGAGCTTCCTATCTCCATAATGGCTTGGCCATTTCTATAGGCGTATGGTAAGTTAGAAATACGTACCCAGAACACAATCGTTTTAAGAAAACCAGGGTTCTGTCGATTGGACCATCTATCAACAACAATGGTCCAATCCTTGAAGCTCCAGGGTTCGCCCTCTAACACCGCTATCAGTTTGTGTTCATCCGGAAAGAAGAATTGAACAAGGCCGTCGTTTGTCGTTTGTGCTTGAAGACGACCCGCTAGCCTCCACGCCTCCGGCAGCACCGTTTTCATCGGTTTTGGTCGGTGAAAGTGCGGGTTAAGACAGCGTACAATCAAACTCAACTCTTGATTTCGAGCCGATTGCATATGCGTCTCTTGCCTTAATTGAAGAACAGGCTGTTGAGATCCAATGGTAAGACGCTGCATAGATTCCCAAATAGTTCGATCCATCCTCGAATAAAGATGATGAACAGGGGAAAACAACGAGTGAAGCTTGAGATGGCACAAAAGGGAGGGATCTATGGATCGAAGAGCCAAGAATCAGTTGAGGATGAATAGATTAGTGAGAAAAGAGATCTATGGATAGGATTTGTGGAAGAAAACCGAATCAATCGGATCTAAGAACGCTTGAAGCGTAGGGTAACCCTAGTATTCTCGGGAACCTTCCTATCTTGGCTGCCTAACCATATACATCTCTCTTTTTCAATTCATTCAGGAAACTTTCCTTTATTATACATCTTTCTAATTTCTAAATTATAGAAACAAAAACAAGGTCCCCTGATATTAATATTAAATTAACACGCTCCAGACCCAAAAAAGAAAAGAAAAGAAAAAAAATTAAATTAACACGCTTTACAATATCGTCCTTATTTGACTTTTAAATGAAAGAAGAGTAAAGTGATCAATGATCATGATTTGTTGCCCAAAAAAAACAGATAAGTGATCATGATCTAATTAATATATATATATCTTGTTACCTCATATCCAAAGTTCCAAACCTTCTCACCACACTCTCTTTCAAAATGGAGACTGAGAATTTGATGAAGCTTTCTCTTCTCCAACGTAGAAACGGTCCTGTTTCACAAACCCTAGACTTAGAACTCATGTCAGTCAACAAATCCTCTGATCCTCTTCCATGTTACACTTCTCTCAAAGACATCCTCCCAGCTTCCACCACAACCACCGTAGATTCTCCTGCTGTCTCCTTATCCGCGACCGGTCCAAATATTTCTATCCGAAACCGCCTTGTCAAGCAAGCTGCCTGTGCTTACCTTCAGCCATCTACTCCAACTCCTTCATCTAACCCTTCACTCCTCGGCCGTGTCTTCTGCTCTTTTATCCGCCTCTTCTCCGCCTTCTTCAGCCTCTTCCCATCTCCTCAGAAGATCTTCAGAGTTTAGTGATTGATAGTAACAGAGAAAATTCACATGATCTCTCTGTGTTTCATTTTGTCATGATTAATTCCATATCTTTGTTCTCTTGTTTTCAAACAATTCGTGAAGGTTTTTGAGGTTCACGTTTACGGTACTACGCATCAGCTTGAGCCAGGTTACGGGCCGGTTTAAGATCAGTTCATCTATGTGCCGGTTTGCGTTTGTTTTGTTTTGTAATTTTTTTTTTTTTGTTGGATATTAAATTTTATGATTTGATAAATTTAGAAAATAAGAATATTTGTATTTTCAGACATTCATAAAGCGACAAAAAATTGTAACTTATCTAAAAATAACTTTTAATCTATGATGGATCTAACTATAGATAAAAAAATATTATGTAATTAAAATTGTAAAAAATAATATTTATAGGATTTATATCTTATAGAACAAAAGACTATTATATATATATATATATATATATATATATATATATATATATATATATATATATATATATATATATATATGGATCAAAGCGGAGATATCTGTGTGTGTGGTGGAATCTCACGGTCAAAGGTTTATATTAATGAAGACTGCTTTCATGGGTTTAATACTGTTATGTGTAAGTTTTAAGAAGAGATGGTTGAAATAAGACCATGTTCTTGTCTAAATGCTAGATCATTTAAACTAACCCAAATATTGTCTTTAAGTGATATATTTTCGGCACATCTTACAACAAAGTGTGATCTGTATGGTTTAGAATTCTCATCCTCACATATAATAAGCAGTAGAACTAGCTGAACATGAGTAAGAAGCTGGGTTACTCCACATATATCAAGAAAGAAAGCAGGAGTACATTAGTATTTACCAGAAGTAATTTGTGAGCTTTCCATCTAGAACATGTATGCATTGTACGAAGTCTTTAGCACGTAAGACAATTTGTAAGAGGGATGATAACTAGCTTCCACAAATAATCTCATTTGGAAACAACAGACAAAGAGGTAATGTGAAAAGAAAACTGAGCTCATATTTATGTTTAAGGAAAAGTGATAAGAGGAAAGAGAAAATGTAACATTGATAATAAAACTCTCATATAACAAATACGAATTTAGGGTTATATAGGGTTGATTGCAGAGAAGAAGAGGACAAGGATTGAGAAGTTCTTGAGCAGATATCTTTTCCAAGCTTCTATCTACTATATATGGAAAGAAAGAAATAGGAGGCGTCATGGAGAAACTCACACTTTGGTGAATGGAGTAGTTTCTCTTATTCTTCTATTCAAAACCGCATCATCTGAATCAGAAGGGAGGATGTGAAGATGGAGGCAGCTTTACAATGTTGGTTTGAAGCTTTCCTTGGATTAAGCCGATGAAAATTTCTGTTTCTTTTGGTAGTTTCTTAGTTTATTTTTGTCTATGTTGGGAAAGAGAGTCTTGGTGTAAAAACAGTTTTTTTTTTCTGAATAAATTTAACATTTTATCATAAAAAATGAATTTAGGATAGAGTATGTTTACAAATACATAATGCTCTCACTATCATCCTCCCAAATCATCACTTGGAAACCCTTGCGTAATCACAAGTACCAAATATATGGTGGTGGAGTTATTTCAATGGTTCTTGTTATTTTGTTGTTGCCCAAATCATAAATGATGGCAGGGTATTGGTTGAAATGGTTTTGGATTTATCTCCATAAGAATAACCTCACCACACCGACCCATGGCTTGCATCGCCAGCTGATCGCCATGAACAAAATTCATAAGGGAAAGGGGCACGGTTAGAGTCTTGTTTGACCACTTCATATTCCAATTATTCTCCATAAACCATAGATCCACCTTCGCTTTAGATGCAAGTAGGGAGTATTCGAAAACAGCTAATTTACCTCTATAGTTGATGAGATTCGCGCTAGTGATGTTCCAGGACGATGTCAGCCTTGGTGGGTAATTTAATCAATTCAAACTCTTCAGAACTCAAGTCAAGCTCACATATATTATTATCGACCCAAGCTCCATAATACAAAACACCGTCAATGGAGAACCCCCGCGAGTAAGGACGATGAGGAATATGGCTTTGGATCTTTCTCCATGAAGCTCCGGGACCAAGTACAAAGATTTGATGTTCTGATCTCGCTATTGCCCCTTTCTTAACTTCCCAAACTGTGGTAAGAACTTTGTACTCATCAGAAACAGGGTCATACCCAATATAGCTCCAAATATTGTCATTAAATTCAGCCAAAATTCTTGATCTTATGATGGGCAAGGTCACCCGTTGCTTGGTGGTGAGGTTACAGATTCGTAAACTTCTCCCAAGCCTAACACAGACGAAGCCACGAAGTGCGTTCACGAAGTCGCCTCTCATTCCCGGGAAATAACAGAGACAGCTGTTGTGTCCGAGGGATTATGCGGTAATGATGATGAGAGGAATACGTACTTGCTTTGGTCTGCCTTGTCCATAAGATACACGAGCAGACGCAGTGGTTTCATGGAGAATGGGGTTTCAATGAATAGCTTGATAAAAAGCGAGAACAAATTGTCAGAAAGCCAAGAAGTTTAAGAGGTTTTCTGATTTATTCACGATGGCCAAAGCGGCTCTTTATACAAGTTAAGGTCGATGCCCTTGATTAACCTAAACCTAACAACTTGAACAAGAAGTAACTATACAATATTGACATTTACAAAATAAGCAAAACTAAAATACACATATGTATGTTTGTATCTTAATACCCCCTCAAGTTGGAGCATGGAGATCACAAATGCCCAACTTGAGAAGAAACGCATCAAATTCCTTCTTGCCGAGTGCTTTGGTCATAATATCAGCGAGCTGCTTCTTGGTAGACACGTACGGTGTTACTATAATACGTCGAAGTACTGCATCTCAAACAAAGTGACAGTCAATCACAATATGTTTTGTGCGTTCATGAAAAACTGCATTTGCACCTATATGAATGGCAGCTTGACTGTCATAATGAAGAGGTATAGAATCAGAATGTTCAACGCCAAAACAACGAAGCAGAGCTTTGAGCCAAATGATCCCTCGAACAGTAAAGGCCATGGCGCGATACTCGTCCTCGACTGATGAAGTCGAAACTGTCTTCTGCTTGTACGTCTTCCACGAAATGGGTGAGTGGCCTAGCTGAATGAAATAGCCACTCAATGAATGCCGAGAAACTGGACATGTACCATGATCAAAATCACACCAGGCCGTAAGTTGAAGAGAAGAATCAGCACAAAGAAGGATGCCTTGACCCGGATTGCCTTTGAGAAAACGAACCACACGCATTGCAGCATCCCAATAAGCTTGCTTCAGCTGTTTCATAAACTGAGTCAAGACGTGGATAACATAAGATAACTCAGGTCGAGTAACTCCAAGATAAATCAGACAACCCACCAATCTTCTATACCGTGCAAGGTCTTTGATCGTGTCACCCGTAGCAAGAGATAGTATGTGGTTCTGATCAAGAGGAAAAGCCACTGGTTTGGCAACAAGAAGACCAACTTCAGCTATAATATCAAGAGCATAATTCCTCTGGCACAAATACAAATCCGTAGGACTCTGAGCTACCCCGATCCCCAAAAAATATTTGAGAACACCCAAGTCTTTCATGTGAAAACAACGACTCAAATAAGCCTTAAATGAAGTCATCAAGGCTAACGTACTACCAGAAACAATAAGATCATCAACGTATACAAGAACATGAAGACGGTCGTTACCTTTGACATAGCCGAAGAAAGAATAATCAGAGACAGATTGAGTGAAACCGTATTCCTTCAAAGCATTTGCCAGCTTTGCAAACCAACAACGAGGTGCTTGTTTAAGACTGTAGAGTGATTTTCTTAAGCGACACAGATTCGACTTGTCAGCAGTACGAAAACCTGGAGGTAGTTGCATATAGACCTCTTCATCAAGATCACCGTGAAGAAAGGCGTTATGGACGTCCATTTGATGAATTTCCCAATTTTTGGCAACTGAAACTTCAAGAAAAGTTCGTACCGTCGTCATTTTAGCAACCGGAGCAAAAGTCTCTGTATAATCCACTCCTTCGATCTGTTTGTTCCCATGAACAACCAGACGTGCTTTGAAACGTTCAACAGTACTATCGGATTGATATTTGATTTTGAAAACCCGCATACAACCAAGAGCCTTTTTACCAGGAGGGAGAGTCTCGATGGTAAAAGTCTCATTTTCTTCTAGAGAATCAATTTCTCTTTTGATTGCTCGACACCATCGTTCATCAAGAATGGCCTGAGAATAATGTTTTGGTTCCACACCACTCATTACCGCATTGATGTATGCTTGAAGAGAGGCAGAGAAACAATCAAACGACATGTACTTGTCAAGCGAATATGGACAAGCGTTGATTGAAGCATCAGAACCCTCATCGATGGTTGTCAAGACATAATCTGCCAACTTAGGAGTACCTCGGCCAAGTAGTGGTGGAGGAGTCTCTGGACTGTTCTCATTAGACGAGATGGAACTGTCGTGCTCTGGCTGAGTCGGGGAAACAGAGGATGGAGAAACAGGCTGCGGAGAACCGACTGGAGACAAAGACGAAGACCGAACTGGAGTTAATGGTTCCACAATGGGGTCCGCAGGAGAGGAAGAAATAGAACCCGACTGGTATTGAGAAGAAATTGCAGGAGATGATGGCAGTAAAACATCCTCGGAGAGAAAGGGATCAAAGAGAAACATCGGCGAAGAGCTTTCAAGAGAAACTTGTGGCGACGGTTCCTCTGCAAAAAGAAAATGATCCTCACAGAAAATAACATTCTTAGACACAAATTTTCCCAGTTTCAAGGTCATATACGCGCCACTCCTTTTTGCCATAAGGATAACCAAGAAAAACAGATTTCTTACTCCTTGTAGCAAACTTGTCGCCTTTGCGATTTTGGTTATGAACATAACATAAACTGCTGAATACCCGTAGATGAGATAATGGTGGAGAACGAGCATACAAAATCTCAAAAGGGCTTTTGCCATTTAACGTAGATGCTGGTGTGCGATTAATGACATAACCAGCAGCTAACACACACTGACCCCGAAATTTGATCGGTAGAGAAGCTTGAAACATGAGAGCCCGCGCAACATTCAGAATATGACGACGCTTTCGCTCTGCACGTCCGTTTTGTTGAGGAGTACCAACGCAGGAAGTCTCATGATGAATTCCATGATGACGAAAGAAAACAGTTAGGCAAACAAACTCGCTTCCGTTGTCACTACGGATTGTTTTAACTTGTTTACTGAACTGCCTTTCAACCATTGCAATGAATTTTTTAAAAGTTTGAGGAGCTTGTTGTTTATCAGGCAACAAATAAATCCAAAGAGCCCTTGAAAAATCATCCAATATTGTAAGAAAATATCGAGAACCACACAAAGCAGGAGTACGGTATGGCCCCAAAGATTACAATGAACTCGCTAAAAAACTTTCGTTGTTTTATTCAAACTGAGGGGAAAAGAAGCACGAGATTGTTTGGCGCGGAGACAAACTTCACACGCTTTGAAATAAAAAACCCGACTACTACTACTACTAAAATCCGAGATTGATAATTGCTCCATTGCCTTTAAAGCTGGATGTCCTAAGTGTTTGTGCCATACGTCCAAGGAAGCTTGATCAGTCATGTGCATTGCCACTGCTGATTCCATACTTCGAAAGAAATAGAGCCCATTCTCCTCTTCACCCGCTCCAATCAGCGTCCTGGTAGTGCGCTCTTGAATGATGCAGAGCTTGTCAGTGATTTGAAAAACACAAGCTCTTTCACGATTCAGTTGAGAAACGGAGATTAAATGACAATGGAAACCATCAACAAAATACACATTCTGAAGACTAAGTTGTGATTTGAAGCACCCGTATCAATAATCCAAGAAGAGATAAAAATCTTACCAGAGAGATTACAAGGACTGTTTTGTTCACGTTCATTGCGAAGAAGGACTAGACTTTCCCATTGTTTATCGCTTAAGCCACTGATTCCGACACGGTCGGCGTTGGTGATCACCGAATGTGCAGACGCTGAACTCCCGAGTGCAGGTATCTATGTCTGAACATGATTGGCACGAGTTGGTTCAGTCCCTTTCCCTTTGCTCGGTGTCTGCAACAAGCCTTGTTGTCCCATAGGTGAAGCTTTCATCTTGGTTTTGTCTGGCCACCAAGCAGGATACCCAAGTTTGCGAAAACAAGTCTCAACAAAGTGACCATTCTTTCCAGAAGTGGGACGATTGTGGTTCATGTTTTGCATAACAAAACTGACCTCTTCAGTTCGATCAGCAAGAAGACGACTAGCTGCCTTGGATTCTTCATCTTGAATGACTGTATTATAGGCTTCATCTAAGGTTGGAAGAGGATTTCTTGATAGGAGATTAAACTTAACAGCCCCATAGATGCTTTCGTCAAGCCTCATCAAGAACTAATGCAACTTATCCTCTTCTCTTTCTCGAAGAACGTCCTCCATAGTTTTAGCCTATTGATAGTCCTTCAAATTCGTCCAAATCTGCATCAACTTCCCATAGTACGCATCAATGGACAACCCTTTCTGTCGGCACATAACCAACTCAGTCTTGAGGCGTTGGACGCGTTGTTCGTTCTTCACCGAGAACCGGCGTTTTATGTGTTCCCATAGATCAAGAGCAATCTCACAACGAGGTAAGTTTGATCTTACTTCTGGAACTATTGTGAGTTTGATCTAGGAGACAACAAGCGCGTTGTTTGTCAACCAATCTTTATAATCTTTGGAGTTCTCGCTTGGTTGAGGTATGGTTCCATCGACAAAACCGAACTTCTTGCGAGATTTGAGAGCTATGCGTAGATTCGAAGCCCACTCATCGTAGTTTGGACCACGCAAGGCTGGTTGAGAGATCACAAAGCGTGGATTATCACTGGCTGTGAGATCGTAAGGTGAGATACACCGTCTTGTTTCTGTTGTGGTTGTAACCATATCTTTTGAGGATTTAGAATCATCACCCATCTTGTATGAGTATTAGGTGAGCGATGAAGAGAAAGTTTGAGAGAAAGTGAGAGTTTAAGGAGAAGAAACGAAGGGAAACAGAGAGTATAGCGGAAGAGAGATATAACAGAGTATCAAGATCGAGCAAGTCTTTGAAGTATTGACTTTACTGCTCTGATACCATGTCAGAAAGCCAAGAAGTACAAGAGGTTTTCTGATTTATTCACGATGGCCAAAGCGGCTCTTTATACAAGTTAATATAAATTCCCTTGACTAACCTAAACTTAACAACTTGAACAAGAAGTAACTATAAAATATTGACATTTACAAAATAAGGAAAACTAAGATACATATAATACAAATAACGTTATACCAGAGCTTTGAGACACACACTAACCTCGTCACCTCTTTCGCGGGCAATCTCATCAGGATTGTCATGAGAAGATCTTCAATGATCTTCTCAAAGCCTGAAAGCTTGACCATGGTGGTTCTTCTTCTCTTTGAGTCCTTCCAATTCATCTGCCTTCAACATTGCCTTCTTCTTTTTCTTCCAAAGTCTGACACACAATTACGTATCTAGTTTGCAATTTATACGAAACACAACTTTCATAACTCAATTATCTTGAGAAGTAAATATTAATATTTACATTTTTGTTCTTTCCTTTCTTTTATTTGGTAACAAATAACTTTTTTACTTCTGGTTAAGGAATATATCTTTTTTGGCAAAAGAAATTTATGATGATCAGCTACAGATGCTAATCTCTGGTTGCCCTGCCTTAAGCGTTTAACGATCGAGATACAATCCTCATTAATTAAGGTATAAAAAACATAAACCATAAAACTATTTGAACAATAATCCTCCAGTTTGATTTCCTGAACCGATTTAATACAAATGCTTTTGAAAATAATTTTTCATCCTTTGAATACGATTTATATGATTACATCATTTGAAATCCTAAATGTTTTTTTCTTTGTTTTCAGCATCTCTTACACTGTGCCACAAATAAACACGGAGATGGATGTATATATCTGCATTTCTCGGGAGGACAAAGGCCGTTCACTTGTATCTTCCCACGAGAGATTTAGAGATGGTAAAGCATTTCATGGACTGTTTTCCTTTTGAAGGAGGTGGAGATCTATATCAGTATCCGACAACGGTTCCTATTCCCTTTAATTCCAGAACTTCATACGGAGATACTAAAGCATTACGAAGATTTATCAGGTCAATTCAAGGTGCATGGTACTTTACCTTGGACACGGACTGCACAATGAAGTCAATAGTTTATGCCAAAGTTGCTTTGAATACTTGTGTTAAAAGCTAAAAGGACTCAACTGCTTGTTATGTTACTATTTACTCGTAAAGCTATGTGTGTGTGTTTTTCTTATGGAGAGAATAAAACACGTAAAATGTTTGATACCGTTTTCTGCACGGTTATGTGATTGGTAGTAATACACCAAGTCTATACGAAGTCACAACAAGTGACGATCAAGACCCTGGCGCCACGTTAGCAAACACCATCAAACGCACATTCTTAGCTCTGCCACCTAACCTGGAACAAGAGAGAAGATGAGGGGTCAACAAACAAGATTACTCGGTGAGTGCAAGCTAGGCTCACACAATCCACAACACAACCAGTGACTTACATAACAAGTAACAACGAGACTAGCACACTAAGCAATTCAATCAATGTCACACACATACCATGCTATGTCAACAATCAAAAGTCATGCCATGCTCTTTCTCTTCACACACTTGGCCCCCAAAGCCCTTTCAATATGCATATGCCATGTTTGATATGCATTCGTTCGATATGCATCTTTCATGCCACTTGCTTCTCAATACTCAACATACTCAATACATGCAACACAATCCACATCTATCAACATAACAACATAGCTAAACACATCTCAACAACACTTCAACCAACAACAAGAAACATCACTACTTGCTACATAAGAAACTAGAGAGTGTCGAGGAAGGGACAAGGCAGTCCTCACATTAGATCTGGTTTAGCCAGATTGGAGATGCCAGAACAAAACATCTATAACTCTCTGGATGCATCTCGGATCGCGACGATTCTTCTTTTCCTGGATAGCCGACCTCCGTATCTTCGTAGTGGTATGTAAATCTCCCTCTGACACGGTTCTTCCAGAATCTGCTTTACAAGGTGGAAGTACAAAGCTGGCATATGCAGATCTGAACAGACGACACCATCTGTAGGAGAACGGCCGTATCTCCTAGATCGTAGATTCGATCATACTGATCTTGGGCTTCACAGAAATCTGACGTTGAGGTCTTCGAGTTGGTGGGTGCCTTGCCTCCTGACTCCGTATGATTTGCAATAAATATGGCTGGAAAGTTGGTGGCTTGGTGATGGCACTTTTGAAGAGCTTCGCTGTTCTTTTCTTCTTCCTCTTTCTAATGTGTTATATATATATTGGTTGATGACTGCTTGTTTATTTTGTTTCAGTTTTTCTATTTGTATGCTGAAGCAATCACACTCTTCAAAAACTTAACTCATTTATCTATCGGCCTCTTGATCGTGTTGGAATGTTGTGCCATTACTGCTTAAAAACTCTCCAATTCTAGAGACTATTGTCCTCAAGGTATGAAAGTTTACAATATTCCAAATCCCGAGTGCTTGCCGTTCTAATTCCCTCCTTTTTGTTTTAGGGTCCCTTGCAGTTTTGTGAAGAGAATCTGAATTCCTAATTTGCGAGTGCTTGTCTGAATATTTTTTTAATTTCTTATTGTCGTGTATTGTGAAAGTCGTAGAGATAACCAAGTCCAGCGGATTTAAAGGAGAGTTGGAGCAAATGAAACATTTCTTGGACAAATTGCCATGTCTCGAGCTCGTCAAAATATGGTCAAGTGAAACAGACCACGAGGAACAGTTGCGACTCACCAACAACTTGGTAAGGCTTCCCAGGTCATCCGAGTGCAAGATCCCAGTCGAGCTTATTCCTCCTAGTTTTGTTGCAATATGAATCTGATTTCTATATTTTTCTAGTTTTTGTGAGAGGGATTGTTTTATATGATTTTTCATTAGTAATCTTTCTTTGAGTTATTCTTTGTTATATCTATGTATTAACAAAGGCTATATAGCAAACTTAAAATCACCTAAGACGACCTATTCAACCAAGCAATGATAATGATTTGAAAGAATTGTTACAAAATCCTCTCAAATTCCATCTAAAACAATATGATTTGAGTGTTTGCATTTTTTAGTTTTAACCAAACAAATCCTTTAAAATACCTTTATATAACTAAAAATCCAATATTTAATATGTTTCCAGTAACACTGTTTTTAAAAGTGTTTTTGAAAATAACACATGATTCTAAAACATTTTAAGAAAATTCATGATTTAGTAACATAAGATTTGACAATGCAACAAAAATTACTCCAAATGATAAAATGAATAACACAACTGATCCAAACTTAATATAAGTATATAACTTTGTAAAAGTTATAATAATATACCTTAACCTAATTAAGACTTGAAGATTTGCTTTTCCCACAAAACTAGTTTGCATTTTTACTAAAAAATAATAAAGAAAATTTGATTGAAAGAATTTTTTACAAAGAAGGATGATTAATAATAAAGATTTGGATTAGGAAAATTTTAGACTGGGACTAGTACTTGTAACCTTGTAGTTTATGTTACAACTCACATTGTATCAGCTTAAAATGAGTAGAAAAAGATTTGTTTGAAGAAAGTAATTTATACAAATAATCTAATTTAATGATTTTTTTACAAAGAAGGATGATTAATAATAAAGATTTGAGTAAAGAAAATTTTAGACTGGGACTAGTACTTGTAACCTTGTAGTTTATGTTACAACTCAAATTGTATCAGCTTAAAATGAGTAGAAAAACATTTGTTTGAAGAAAGTAATTTATACAAATAATCAATTTTTTTGTTTTTTAGAGGAACAAATTGTATATCCATAAATATACAAGTGCTTGAATTTTGTTCCACGTATCCAAAAATGCAAAGTATCCATATGTAATTTTCAAGAAAGATTAAAAAATATTTTTGATAAAAACAAGGCAAATTACATATACTATTTTTTTTTAGCATTTCCATTCGATAAAAACAAGGCAAATCATATATACTATTTTTTCGAGCATATCCATTCGATAAAAACAAGGCAAATCACATATACTATTTTTTCGAGCATATCCATTCGATAAAAACAAGGCAAATCACATATACTAATTTTTCCCAGGCATATACTCCGTGTCCACCCTTCACATCTCTCTTCCTTATCCAAGACCCCCCTTCGGATGGGGATTATGCATATTCTTGCCTCTAGAAGCTGAAACTAAGGTAAATGTTTGAACAAATTCATATATTCTGTTTTCCATCAGAATATTTGTCATTCAGTTTGCTTGTGTGGCTTCTTACGGACTTTTAAGCTTTTATATTTTCAGCATTTTTTGTGTTAAATTCATTTTTCAGAATTCTCTCTACCCCCACGGACTTGCCTCATTTTCCTTTTGTCGTAAAATTGTTTTGTTTGTGTTGTGATTGCTTTGTGAAGTTAATGCACAATTATAGTCTCATGGAGTGACGATGGACCGGATCAGCAGCCTACCGAACAAGCTTATTTGTCACAACTTGTCCTTTCGTACGACAAGATATTCTTTGTTGCTATGGCTTTCAATTCCTATCAAGTTTCATGTTCGAGTTATGCATTTTCCAGTCTCTAGAAGCTAACCGGACTTCACGAGACAATGCCAAGGTAAATCCCTAAGAGTACTCATATATTTGTTATGCTTTAGACTATATTTTTGGTTAAATGAGTTTGCTTTAGGAATCACGAAACAAGTTTATCTTTCATTTTAGAGTAATTACCCAAAATTGGGCAATTCTTCGGATTTCTTACTAGATTGGACCCCTCCCACAAATTTACTAGATTTGGCCAAATATTTTGGAAAAAACCCTTTACCCAGCATTGATCCCCATATTAATAGAAATGCCATTATAGTTTAATTCCACAAATTTTAGAAAATGATTTAAAGTTATTACAATTTAAATCCGATTATTATTTAAATAATTTATTTGGAAAATAATTAAAAATAATAATTAACTAATTTTTTACCGAATAGTAATTAAAAATATGAAAATTAAAAAAAACAAGAGAATTTCTCTCGTGGGAGAAAGGGTGGCATGATATTGCTATTACTATGTTATTTTAAGTTAAAAGTTGTATCCATTACGGCAGATATCTGGGTTGCATTGTTAAATATGTTATAGCATGATTTTCATAGCTTAAGGTTTGTTGTGTCTGTTTTTAGTTATGTCTTGGCATGAGTTTATTTAAAAGTCTGTGAGTGCTAATAAAACTGTCACTAATGGGCCAAAACTCTGCTACTACGACAGAACCAATCCAATGATTTTTCCACGAAATTTATAAGTCCGCTTCAGTAGTAGATTTGTGTACAATCCTGCCATCACAAAATCCAAAAATAACAAGTCTGTGTCAATATGTAAAATAAGTCTATCAACCAAAAACATTTCTATCAAACAAAAAAAAAATCTTTATGGAAGAAAACAACTCTGTCGCGTCATGTGACAAACTTAAATAAACAAATCTACCATGGAAAAAAACTCTACGAACAAGTAAAACTATGTTGTCAAGATCATGGTACACTTCTTTTCAAATGATTATTTTTCCTTAATTGAAACATAAATTTGTCATTGCATGTAACAGATTTGTTTGATGACGTGAAATATAAAAATAATGGTATTTCTGTATTTATTTTTTTCCTCTTTTTTAAAGCGCAATATGGTATAAAAGCCAAAATAGTAATAAAAAGATTTGAAGATCTTCGAGTCATTTTACAAAAAACATAGCCCATTCTAGTAAATCACCCTTTTTATTGCTTTTGTGTCTCGATCAATTGCTGTTTGTAGATTGGTAGTAAGAAGTACTATTTTTTGTGCTTTATTATAGTCTCATGCAGAGAAGATGGACCGGATCAATGATCTACTGCACACACTTATTTGTCATATTTTGTCCTTTCGTATGACCACAAAGGTTGCTTTGTCATTGATTCCCGCTAAGAGATGACCGAATCTGTTTGTATGTGTCTTTAATCTCGATATTGATGACTTTTTCTTTCTTCATCTGGAAGAGGGGATAGGGAAGAGATTATACATAGCTTATAATGTATTTTGTGGATAAGGTATTGACATTGCAAGGTGATTCTCCCATTGAGAAAGTTACCTTGAAGTATCAAACTAGTGTTAAAGCACATCATATGGATCGCTGGATGTGTGGTGTGTTGGCACGTGGTGTTTCATACCTATATCTTTCCATCTACATTGCACGTATATATGAGCTGTCTGAAGAGATTTACGTCAGTAAGACACTTGTCGATCTGAAAGTGGAAAGTGGACATAATATTATTAATTGGTGGCTCTGCGTTACATGCTTACCCATGCTTAAAACCCTCGTTCTTTCCTTGGGCGGTTTCAAAAGTTTCAAATGCTTCCTCCTGATTCCCCTGCACTTGAGATGTTAGTAGTAAATAATATGCTTTGGGTGGACACCAATGTGATTGTGTCAATTCTCATCCTCAAGGAAATCGCTACTGATTTCGTGGTTTCTCGGACATTTTATCGATAAAGACCCTTTTGTTTTATGTTTCAAGTCTTTCGTTTCTTTATCACTGCGATTCGCTTAGGGAGGACTACCCACATGTCAACTTCAAAAACTTAGTCTAGGTTCACATCCATATGATATTAATTCAAGATGAAATGCATTGCACATGTGAAGGTCATAATATCATACCTTTTTGTGCCCTTACTAGTTCACATGTGGAGGTCATGATATCATACCTTTTTGTGCCCTTACTTGCTCGATTTGATCTGGAGTTAATATCATGTGGATGTGTGCCTCGACTAAGTTTTTGAAGTTGCCCTCTGGATAGTCCTCCTTAAGCGAATCGCAGTAATAAAAAACCGAAAGACTTGGAGCATCAAACGAAAGGGTCTTCAGTGATAAAATGTCTGAGAAACCACGGAAACCAATAGTGATATCCTTGGGGGTCGGACTTGACATAGTCACATTGGTATCCCGCCAAAGTATACTAGTTACTGCTAGCATCTCATGCACAAGGAAAGCAGGAAGAAGCATTTGAAATTTTTTAAAACCCGCCTGAGGCAAGAACGAGGGCTGTAAGCCTGGGTAAAATGTAGTGATGGACCACCAATTAATATTATATCCACTTCTCACATTCAGATCAACTAGTGTCTTACTGATGTAAATCTCTTCAGGCAGCTCATATACAAGTGCAATATCGATGAATAGATCAAGGTCCTAAACATTACGTGCCAACACATTACATATCCAACGATCCACGCTATGTGCTTTAAGACCAGTTTGACACTTTAAATATGACTTTCATCTAATCATGATACCCGTTTGAAGCATCCAAATATGGAGTTGTGATAGACGACGAATGTCCAAAATCCAATTAAGGAGTTGGAGATTCAGTGCACCTTCGTTGAATAACATATGTATAATCTTATATTTCCTAGCCAAGTTCCCACACTCTCTTCATTGACATGAGAAGAGCTTGTAGTTTTGCTTCAAGTGGAGGCCGAACTACGCCCATGATGTTGGCCAGTCACGATGTATTGTCCATGATCATCACGCATAAACCATCCTCTTAAGAAGAGGCCTTGGTGGGGCTTAAAATGGCAATCATAATTGCATTCAATGTGATCTTGAAGTGGTCGCTGCCATTTTGAAGTTGTGTTTCGTCCCATTTGTATTGGTGTATTAAGACGATCAGTTGAGAAGACCAGACTTGTCAATTCCACTGTGTCTTGAATTGCTTGAGTCAAGTCTGCTAACCATTCACTGGCTTTGTGTGGATAGAACAGAAGATTACGACTTTGCCATGATTTAGATAGATATTGCTCCCTCTGTCTCTTTATAAGAGGGTGTTATTGGTTTGTGTATTTGAAGGGATTTGGAAATCCTTCAAAATCTGTTTAGGATTTAGAAATCCAAGAAAATATTATGATTTCAAGTAGTATTTGTAATTTCATTATGAAATACCAAGGTTTCCCACGGATTTGAGTCTTTGTATTTTTAACCTTGAAATCCATCCAAATCTATTATAAACCAAATCTGTAGAGAATTTTTTAGTATTGAATTACACTTGATTTGGATTTTAAAATCATAGAACGAATAACCGGATTTTGATTGATTTCATTTGGTATTTACAAATCCAAAAAATGAATAACACTTGATTTGGATTTGGATTTTGAAATCACTAATGCAATAACACTAAATTTGGTTTGGATTTTCAAATCCCTTCAAATACACAAACCAATAACACCCTCTAAGTGATGTTTAAGGACTTTTTTTTGTTGCAAATTAGATGATGTTTTTATTTTTTGAGGCAAAATTTATTAACTTTTTGTTGATTTTTACTTTTGATATTCGGAAGATTGTTTTTCTATTGGTTAGAGTATTTTGGGATTGAGAAAAAAACATGTTTTATTTTGGAAAAACAAAAATTAAAATCTTAATTTGCAAATAAAAGTCTAAAACATCATTTCTAAAGAAATAGAGGTGAAACATGACTTCTAAAGAAACATAAGTCTAAACAGCGCTATCTCAAAATTCTGGTGGAATTCCAAAGGAACTTCTCAAGGTATCCACTGGAACGCATGAGACAAATTATGTTTATCTAAAAAATAAAGGCGGACTTGGTTTCCGCTCATTGAATACTTCAATCTCGTCTTATTGACAAAAAAAAATATGGCGTCTTCATCAAATTTCAGGGTCTTTGGTGACAAGAGTTATGAAAGGACGATATTTTCGAAATACCAGTTCCCTAAATGCATCAAGAGGTCATTCTCCTTCCTACGGATGAAGCAGTCTTTTCTCAGCTCGGGATATTTTACTCCAAGGGACTAGATATCGCGTGGGTGACGGGCATACAGTTTCTGTATGGGAGGATCCATTGATTCCGGATGAGGCCCCACGCACGGCCCGAGTGAGCATTTCTATCCGGATCTAACGGTTAATCAGTTACACACTCAAGATGACAGGGACTGGAATGTCCCACAGCTGTGTCAGTTGATGGAACCCACTGATGTCCTTTTGGTTTGAGGAATAATTCTTCGCGCACAGACACGCGAGGATATCCTTTTATGGCATTTAATAAAATCCAAAAATTATACAGTAAAGCCATGTAAAGAAGATAACTCAATTATTCAAGAGCCAAGTATTACGGTATTCGAGACTAATGTCTGGAAGCTTAAATGTTCGGCTAAGATTAAACATTTTAAGTGGTAGTTGATACTGGGTCCTTGGCTGTTTTGTCCTGAGTAAGGGAGCGAGGAGTAGGTGTGGATACATGTTCCCCACCATGTGGACATGCGGAAGAGACCATCAATCATGCCTTAATGCCTTATTTGAGTGCCCGATGGCACTTTAAATATGGACAATGGCCAAATTCTCAACGTCTGGAAATGCGTTCCGGAGTGAGACAGTTTATGCGAAATGGATTATTTATTTCGGCGGGTTCCAGATCCCGTGGAGGGTTCTGAAGTGGGGTTAAATAACAAGGATAATTATTCATGGCTACTTTGGTTTATTTGGAAATCAAGGAATAACAAGGTGTTCCGCGGGTCCGAATTTGAGCAGACGGATATCTTAATTTTAGCTGAGCGTGAATCTTTAGCTTGGGTAATAGCACAACTTGACGACAGTTCCGACCAGCCAGAGGCTTTGGTAGAGGTTCCTCGACAGACATATATGTACTGCTGAGTTGACTGTTCTTGGCCTCAGATTTAACTTCGGATCTGGGGTCGGTCTATGGACATGGCGATCGGATCATTCTCATGGGTGGCAGTGGCACCCGACGAAGTCTCTCACCTCTACACACAGAATTTGAGGGGTTAGGAGCATAATCTACTTTGTTCCATTTTCCAGACAAACTGTTTTGAGTTAATAGACGTTACCAGAACGCCCCAAAATTGGCCAGCCTTCGATATACTGTTGGACACTTTCAGTGAGCTTAAAGGATGGTTCCCTTCATTCTTTATGACGTACATCCGACGGACGACAAACATGAAGGCGGATTGTCTAGCACGTTTGGCAAGCAATAGATCGCTGGGATTTAGTTATGTAAACAATTGTCCACATTTATGGGCACCCAATATCTTTGGGGTTATTATGATTTATTAATGTGTGGTTGTTAAAAAAAAAGAAAAGAGAGAGAGAGAGGGAGTATGCATTATTAGATGAGAAATTGGCAATAGTAACCAAGATATTCATTGAAATTAAGTAAATAACCAACTGATCCCCTTGGCTAGAATACGATCTGTATAATATGTAATAATACCCAAACTAGCCTTTACTTTTTGAAACAATATAGGCTTTGTTCTGCCTTCTTCGTCTTCCTTTTCCTCTTCCCTAACTTCTCCACACTTCCATAGCTACTTCAACAACAATCTCCGACCTCTCCGACGTTCCGATCGATCTCGCATCTTGATTCCTCTTTGCTCTCTCCATAGGGTCACTCGCTTCTCATCTCTCCTGATATATCACCAGTCTTTCCTCTCTCTCCATCTCAAACTTTGTTTCTGTTCTTTCGACTTTCTCACAGTCTACTCTTGATCTCCATTTTCGGTGGATTTCTTCTCCCTCAGTGGAATCGAATTTCTCACATCAAGCTTGTTCGTTGGCATCAACGAGCTTTTGAATTCCATTGGGCGAAGCTCACGCGATGATGAGATATCGGAGTTGGGGTCCTCACCAAAGTCTTCTCCGTCCTTCTTTTGGTTCATAAGTATTTTATGCGAGCTTTGATTTGCGGATTGGATATTCCTTTGGTTCAGAATGCGGATTTCATGGCAGATTGGTGGTGAAAGGATCGCGTGTCTGGTGAGATGATTATGTGGAGACTATTTTTTATTTTGGTTATGGCATCATCTTCTCTCATCTTGATTTCTCACTTGTTATCTCGACAAGCTCTGTTCTTTGAGCTCCTGTGAGAATAAAATTTCTCTCCAGTTGTGTGATTCCTGTTTCAACGAGATCCCACCATTCCTTGGATCTCAGGTTCATAGTCTCCATCAAATTTCCCAATGCTCATAGTCTCCATCAAATTTCGGTATCACTAACACATCCTTATCATTCAGTTAAGCCCAAATTACTGAAGGAGTATCCAGAAGCCCACAAAACAGAGGCCCACCGATCGATTGATATATCGTGTATTTTTTGTTTTTTTAGCCACGATATAAAGTGTTTTATCGAGTCTTTTAGGTGTTTTTCTAGTCTTTACTAGTATTTACATGTTAAAGCACATATTTGGTGATTTGGAGCATTCTAGAGTGTTTTGGAGCTAGCAAACTAGTGAAATGATGTTGCATAACCAGTCAGAAGGGGTTCAAAGATCATATCAGTTGGAGGTCTTCCTATGGATTTTTGATCTAATATTTTGACATAAGATATAATATTGAGTTAACTTCACTTTGGTGTGGTTTCAACTCATTCTGATTTACGGTTGAAGAGATATGACCGTTTTAGTGAAGACATGTCCTTCTAGCGAGAAACAGAGTAGGCCAAGAATGGGATTGGTGTCGATTGACACCCCTTCAAAACAGCAAAGGAAACTTTACTTTTATTGCACAAACTGCTCCAAAAGTTATAGAAAGTCCACAGAAGACCCAAAACTTGTTTTGGCTGTATAAATACTTGTTTTTAGGTTTAGTTTTCCTATATCTTAACTTCTTTGGAGACTCAAACAAGGAGATTATTCCAGAGCTTTTAGGGAGAAGAATATGCTCATAGAGAAGAATTCTGAACCTTTTTTTATTTATTTTATTGGAATTCTCTATTCATGCATTCTTCTTTCATCACGTTGATTGTTTCAGTTGATATGTGTGAGTAATTTGCTTGTTAGGCTTAGGGTAATTCTGGGCTTATGATGGATTGATAGTTTAAGATAATTGTTAGAGGAATCATATGTAGTTCTTCATCTAAAATTGTGTGTAATGCTTGTTCTAGCTTGATCACCTAGAAAATTGATTATAGGTTAATTAATTGATGCGGCATCATAATTAATTGATTAAATTATATTAGAAGAGCAAAATACCCATCTGCAAAGAAATTTGGTTTAAGGATTTTGTTAACTAATTGAACTTATGATTAATGCTTGTCTTTATTTATAGAATTTGCAAAGAAATTTGGGATTCTAGGATTTAGACATAGATAATCTTCGCAACGACAGTTGGTTGATTTTACATTAGTGATTCATGTTCTAGGACAGTTCTTAATTATCCTCTTAATATTATTTTATCTTGAAATTTCAAATTACCCATAGAATTACCCAAGGCCTAGATTTTATCCCATTGATTTAAACTCATTTTCCAACAACTTTAATTTAATAGTTATTTGTTAGTCATATTTATTAAATCTGCTTAGGAAACTTTTAATTCTTAAATTTATAGGCAACTTAAAGTCTCTGTAGATTTGATCCCTAAATACTACAGCTAATTAACTGTGCTCTTGTAGTTAGCTCTTAGGGTAAATTTGAGCATATCATCGATCGAAACCCATTTTATCAAGAAGGTTCCAGAACAAATTCAGGAGATACATAATCTTCAGATATATACCGTTGCATTTGGGGAGATATTTTTTTACGTCGAAGATAAACTCATGAGATATAAAATCTTCAGAACGCGTTGGAAGATCACGGTCAATCGGTCAGGATAACTACGACCGATCGATCAACTGAAGATAATCACCAATATTTGGATTCCTATCCAAATCTTTCTCCTGATTCTTCTCGACCCTGACCCTCTCCCCTATAAATACAGAAGACTGAAGGCCAAGAGAAACAATCAGAAAGTTCTCAAAAGTTTTCAGGCGTCCATGCTTATAGTTTCTCAGTTTTACCAGTTTCTTTGTTCTCTTTCATTTTGATCTTTGTTTTAAGGAAGAAGTTTGTAATCTCGGCATTTCCAGAGAAACTATTCTGAACCCTTTTAATACAAGCAATTTTCATTATGTTTATGTCTATTTTTGCTAGGTCTGAGTAGTCTCCTAGTTAGGAATAAGGTTTTGCTAGGAGAAATCATGGTTTGGTAGATAGGCAATAAGATTATATAATGAGTAGTTTATAGGCTTACTTTCATATCAGCACTTAGTCTAAATGATATGATAAATCTGCTACTAATACACCACTTAGAGTAAGAGATTCAGAACTTGATAGTGAAAACTTTTCTATTTTTTAATTTAGTAGGATTTGGTTTCTTGAACTTAATGTTTGGATTGATTGGTTGATCAGCCCATAGGTTCTCTTTCTAAAAGGATATATGTTAAGGTTAACTCAGATACCAATTAAACTAGACTAACTAAGCCTGGCCATAAGGATAATTGGTTATTAGTGAAACCACCTATATAGCCTAAACTAGGAATTATATAATTAGTACCCTGAATAATTCAAACCGTGATCCTCTGATGCATTACCTGACTTCCTAACGCCTTTTATTATTGAATTTTCTCACGTTTAATTTGTTTTAGCATTTTCAGGCATTGATCAATCGACCGCATAATCAACAATCGACCGAAAGGTGCTTCGAACGATCAATTAGTTCATGCGAACGATTGATCATTACCCAAAAACCCATTTCATTTTGCTACTTTGCTGGAGTGAAGTTGGACGTGCTAATGTGTGACTCTGCTCTCTGTGGATACGATCTCTAAGTACTACTGCGAGACCCGTGCGCTTGCAGAAAATATTTTGGGCGAAAACTAATCTCCATCAAATTTTCTGGTGCCGTTTCCGGGTAGCAACAGTGACCACTAGCATAACAATCTAGCTCCAGACTAAGCCTTTTAATTTTTTTTCATTTTCATCTTTTATTTCCATTTTTCATTTTTCATTTTCATTTTCATTTTCAATTATTTTGCATTTAACATTTGAATTTGCAGGTGTATGCAAAGAAGAAGTCAAGGAGACGACGACCTGCTCCCACTTGAAACAGAAATTCCAGAGAATAGAAAGAACCAACTGTAAGCTTGCTAGTTTAAAATTAATGGCGGACCAGCAAGATCAACAATTTGATGAAGGTGAACCTCGCCTCATTGGAGTAGACCAAAGAAGACAGGGAGACGAACGTCCACAAGGAGATGGAGGAGACAGAGCTGCTGAGCCAAGAGTCGATCAAAGAACCATAGCAGACTATCATTTGATCGATCAACATCTGTTCGATCGAACGGTGATCAAACCAGCTCAACCTCCACAAAATGATTATGAGATAAAACCTCAAATCATGGCTTTGGTGAAACAGAACCGTTTCCATGGCAATGCTCACGAGCACCCAATGGACCAAATTGATTTCTTTGAAGAAATTTGTACCACCACAAGGCAAAATGGAGTTCCCACCGACTACTTCAAGTGCTACCTCTTCCAATTCTCTCTGGCGGACAAAGCCCATCGATGGCTGAAAACTCTACCACGAGGTTCCACCACTACATGGGAAGGTTGTAAGTCAGTTTTTCTTAACCATTTTTACACAAAGTCCCGCTCTAATCAGTTAAGAAACAACATACAAGGCTTTAAACGAGCCCCTGTTGAAAATTTCTTCGATGCTGGGGAAAGGTTTAAGGGTTATATGAGGGACTACCCCCATCATGATTTTGATGAAGCTAACCTCTTGTGTACTTTTTACAGAGGCATAAAGCCGAAATATCAATTGTCTCTTGATACAGCTAGCAATGGTGATTTTACCACCAAGACCGTTAAGGAAGGACAAGCTCTCATCGAGAATATAGCTGCAAGTGACACCAATAACTCAACTGAATTTGATAGGTCCGTGCTTACAAACGAAGTGGAGTCCAAGAAAATCACGGAGCTTCGAGGAATGATGAGCCAAATCCTAAGAAATCAACAAAGGGCGGTGAACTCTTGTGAAGCTGTGATTGACAACAATGCTGGCCCAACAATGGGAGGAGAACAAGCAGGTTATGAGGAAGAAATGAACTACGTGGGAACACAAGGTAATTTTCAAAACCGAAATTTCAATAATTTCAAAAATAATAACCTCTCTTACATGAATCCTATCGTGGAGAACCCTCAAGACCAACACTATCCTTCCCAAGAAAAATTCCAATTTAACTCCTACACCTGGGGAGGAGGATTTAATTTTGGAAATTTCCAGCAAAGTAGTTATGGTAGAGGCACTAACCCCATCAAAAATAATTTCCAGCAAAGGCCTTCTTTTGGTAATTTTCAGGCTAGAGCACTGGAGCCAACATCACCTGAAGACTCTAAGATCGAGAGGAAGCTCCAGCAGATCATGGCCAGCCAGGAAAGCCAAGGAAAAGCCATTGAAGAAAGAATAAATGGTGTCTACCAATACCTCAATGGAAAGTTCGAAGTTGTCTCGCTCCACGTAAAAAAGGTGGAGGTACAAATTGCTCAGACCGCGGAAGCAATGAAGTGCCAGAATGGTGTGCTTCCAGGGAAACCAGAAGAGAATCCTAAAGCTTTCGGCAATGCCAATGAAGAAGTCCTCGTGCCATATCCATGCATGATGATAGAAGAGGAGTCTTTGGACTCTGATAACAATATCGAGGCCAGTGACATTGTTTCAGGAGGAAACAAAATTAACTACCCCTGGACCCAACCAAAGATATTGGTTATGGAGGAAGACCCTGGGAAATTTGTCTCCCTTGCAAAATCGCAGGTTACAAGTTCATAAACTGACTTTGTGACACTGGGTCTAATGTGAATGTCATGTCTTCAAATGTTGCAAGCAAGATAGGGCTCTCAAACTTGGTCCACTCCAACTCGTCACTGGTATTTGGAGACTCACACTCAAGAATCCCTAAGGGAATAGCGTACAATGTCAAGCTACAAATTGGCTCAACAACAGTACCCGTAGATTTCCACGTAATTGACGTGAAGGACGCAAGCTCGCTGATTTTCGGAAGAGGATTTCTCGCCATTGTTGGAGCAGTCATCGACTTACCAAATAGCAGAATGAGCTTTGGAAGAATCAACCCCAGGATTTACTATCCATCAAAAGGAATGACTTACATTGGAAGGAGGAAAGTTCATGAACCTGGAAATGACCCGCCAAAGTTAATCAAAGAAAAAGAGAAACCCCCGGAGTTTAGGAGGAAACTTGTCATCCAAGGAAAGAAGGAGAAAGGGCGCAACAGACCATACTCCACAATCAAAATGGTAGTACCAAATGATGCTCACGGAGTAGGAGAATTAAGGCGCCGAGAGCTAACGGCCCTCACTGAGAGGTACATGTGGGAAGATTGTTTCCCAACAAGGAGTATCGATGCTGAGAGTGCCAAAGGCAAAGAACCTGACCCCCAGGATGGCAATACCAAGGAGGAGGAGCCTCAACCATCTGACCACCCACCGGAGAACTAAAAATCTCCAAACCATCTCGAGCTAACCGACATTAAACAAAAGCGGTGAGTGGGAGGCAACCCGCTAATGTGTCTTAGACTAAGTTTATTTTTCATGCATTGGTTCGTGTCTCAGGAAATAGGATTCAAGGATTCAACCACGAGGATGAAGAATTGATCGGTCGCCTTAAACAGCAATCGATCGATCGTCTGCAGTTCACAACTCATTTTTACTTTTTTCCAGGAAAGCCAGAGGCCACTGATTTGATTCAACTGGTGATCCAGGAGAATGATGCATGCTTCAACACGAATCGAGATAGAGTAAAAAATCAGGAGAATCACGTTGTGATTCGATCGATTGATGGCTGCATCGATCGATGAAGACCCAGAAAGATGAACACTTCCTCATTTCAACACGACAGATGATGACATACTGATGTCGTCCGGTACAAATCCTCTCCTACTCTTGCAAAGTCCTTTAAATTTCAATAAGACAAAGAAGGTAATTTGATACACTTGAAGACAACGAGGTAACCATTTTCCATCTCTATTTCAATTCACTTCANTCACGTTGTGATTCGATCGATTGATGGCTGCATCGATCGATGAAGACCCAGAAAGATGAACACTTCCTCATTTCAACACGACAGATGATGACATACTGATGTCGTCCGGTACAAATCCTCTCCTACTCTTGCAAAGTCCTTTAAATTTCAATAAGACAAAGAAGNCACAGCTTGTCAACATCGGGGACGATGTTATTCAAGTCTGGGGGGGGGGGGTTATTCCTCGTTATCTAACTCGTTTTTTTCTTTTGACGTACTTTTACACCCATTTTTAAAAACTTTATTGAGTCAATCCAGGTCTGGAACAAAGACCTTACTCACAACTGGAACAGCGGCCTAGTGACCATTTTTACAAGACTGCCCCGAGGCACTCATTTCAGAAACCCTATACTCAAACTTCCCCATCACATCTCGGTTTGCACGTACTTTAATAATTCTGATTTCTGACTCCTTTTATTTGGCCCTAGACCGGAATTTAAATCTTTCTTGCTGGAGGTATTAATCTAGGGAAAACAAATCCATTCAGGACTTCTTATCCACTTTACCACTCTCTTGCTGATCCGGAATGGTCAACTTATCTTAAGTTGCTCCATACCCATAAATCTAACCTCTTTTCAAACCCCATGCAATCTCTTTTTCTTTCTTGTCTTATATGCAGTCTCTTTATGATCCATACTTGTAACAAAAAGGTCAGGGAAATCAAGGATCAAAATGAAGAAAGGTGAAAAATGTTTAAAGGAGTATGAGGAGGTTCAAGAAGACTGTAGATTCCCTTGAAGAATCTAAGTCTGGGGGAGGAACAAGCCGAGCTAAGGAGAGAATGATTAGGGAACTGTGCCATCAAGCGGTCCGATCTCTCTTGCTTTTTTCCAAACATATCGCATTTATCTTGAGTAAGGTAAACCGCAAACACACTAGCCTCACCTCTAAATATTAGCACCCTCTAATTACACACCTAACCTGTTTTACCTAGCTGATATTTTCCAGTAAGAAAACTGACGAAAATAAATGAATGTAGAGAGTCAGAATATCGGTATAATTAGGGTATTTGCAGGTTGAGATTCTTGTTAGACCAGTTGGGAGAGTTGTGGTGGGAGTATGAGATGAGAACTTTTGGCAGGATTGTCGAGATGACCATCATGAAGTTGCGCCTCTAAGTTGTGGTACAAGTAAGCGAGTTCCTAAATTTTCAAATTTATTTCCCTTCTTAGCATATGTTTGTTCGAGGACGAACAAAGTTAAGTCTGGGGGATTTGATAGTGATGATATTTTACCGCTTTTCGATATGGCTTTTCGGTGTTTTTATCAAAGAAACTATTTAATTTAAAACATAAACTACTGGCTTTCACATTTTTCTGTTTGCAAAGTGTTTTTCTGAAACAATGCATTTTAGATTGCAAAGGGGGCACTTTCTACCAAATCCAGCAAATCAACATCAGAAGTCCAGGCCCGGATGAAGTAGATGTTCATTTTGGAATGAAGTGAGGAGTTTCGAAAATCAAGCCACGGGAGTTACCTTTTATATGGGCTTGGAATCGTGTCAAAATTCCTCAGAAGTAAGAAGTTAAGCCCAAATTACTGAAGAAGTATCCAAAAGCCCACAAGACATGAAGGCCCAATCAATCGGACCAGAGGCCCACCGATCGATCGAAACCCATTTTGTCAAGAAGGTTCCAAAAAAAATTCAGATATATACCGTTGCATTTGGGGAGATATTTGTTTACGTTGAAGATAAACTAAGGAGATACATAATCTTCAGAAACGCGTTGGAAGATCACGATCGATCGGTCAGGATAACTACGACCGATCGATCAACTGAAGATAATCACCAATATTTGGATTCCTATCCAAATCTTCCTCATGATTCTTCTTGACCCTTTACTCGACCCTCTCCCCTATAAATACAGAAGACTGAAGGCCGAGAGAAACAATCAGAAAGTTCTCAAAAGTTTCCAGGCGTCTAGTTTCTCAGTTTTACCAGTTTCTTTGTTCTCTTTCATTTTGATCTTTGCTTCAAGGAAGAAGTCTGCAATCTCTGCATTTCCAGAGAAGCTATTCTGAACCCTTTTAATACAAGCAATTTTCATTATGTTTATGTCTACTTTTGCTATGTCTGAGTAGTCTCCTAGTTAAGAATAGGGTTTTGCTAGGAGAAATCATGGTTTGGTAGATAGGCAATATGATTATATAATGAGTAGTTTATATGCTTACTTTCATATCAGCACTTAATCTAAATGATAGGATAAATCTGCTACAAATACACCACTTAGAGTAAGAGATCCAGAACTTGATAGTGAAAGTTTTTCTATTTATTAGTTTAGTAGGATTTGGTTTTTTTAACTTAATGTCTGGATTGATTGGTTGATCAGCCCATAGGTTCTCTTTCAAAAAGGATATATGTTAGTGTTAACTCGGATACCAATTGAACTAGACTAACTAAGCCTGACCATAAGGATAGTTAGTTATTAGTGAAACCAACTATATAGTCTAAACTAGGAATTATATAATTACTACCCTGAATAATTCAAACTGTGATCCTCTGATGCATTACCTGACTTCCTAACGCCTTTTATTATTGATTTTTCTCACGTTTAATTTGTTTTAACATTTTCAGGCATTGATTGATCGACCGCATAATCAGCAATCGACCGAAAGGTGCTTCGAACTATCGATAAGTTCATACGATAGATCGATCGTGACCCAAAAAAACCCATTTCACTTTGCTTCTTAGCTTGAGTGAAGTTGGACGTGCTACTGTGTGACTCTGCTCTCTGTGGACACGATCCCTAAGTACTATTGCGAGACCTGTGCGCTTGCAGGAAATATTTTGGGTGAATACTAATCCCTATCATAAACTGTTTAAACGAATTCAAGAGAGGAAAAGCTATTTTGAATAATTCTTCTTACTTCAATCAATAGTGCTCTAGGGACGAGTCCCGCGACCCAACGATCGTCGTGGTTCACCATTTTTTCTCTATCTCTCCCGCAACCCGCAAGCAAAGGTTGGGTCGCGGCTTGGTCCTAGACAAGTTCCCGCGACCCAAATGCCTTTTTGGCTCGCTCATTTCCCATGAGAACGTGTCCCGCGACCCAAGCAACATGTTGGATCGCGGGATATTACTACCAAGCCCTTCTGCGACCCATGCACTCGTCGTGGGTCGCAAGACATTACTCATCAAACTCGATACTTTTCCATGGATCCAATCAAGTCAAGTACTCAGTTCCAACGAGAACATGCGATCCACAAAGCAGTTTTAGCTCACATTATCACGAAATGCGACCTACGAGTCCAAAGACACTCTCGACAAGTCCGATACTTCATTATGGGCCGACCATCGAGCGAAGCCTTTCAGACAGATTATTCACCGTAATAGTAGAAGATTCGAAGGTGTATCTACGAATAAGGAAGTCTGTCTTTGTTTTATGAAGAAAAGGAAAGCTTCCGAAGGATCATCAGAGAAATGGAAGTTTTTAGATTCACATCGGAAAAATGGAAGAAGTTGTTTGCGAGAAAATGGAAGGTGGCCCATGAAAAGCGCTACGACCTAGGACGGTTTAGCTGAGAGTATATATAGTTTGCTAGTCATAACTCATAATGTATCTTGAAATCTCTTAACCTCTCGACCCCTAGAGAGCTCTAGCAATAAAATCTCAATTTTCATCCATAGTTTTATATTCCGTTCATTGTTCTTTACTGTTCTTTACTTTCGTGGTTCCAATTGATTCACAGATAAGGCAGTGACAATCTCTTAACAGTTTCGTTAAGACAAGTTTGTGGTTGTGTGAATTTCGGTACACACATCTGTTTTCATTGGTCTGTCTACTTTATGTTATACATAATTTTTTTTATCTTTGGTTCATTCTGTGATATGTAATACTTGTGATCAATATGTTTTTAAGTGTACCTAATAAGTTGTCTTTTTCACAAACTAAAAAGACCTAGAAAACTAACACCTATCGATGTAGTATTAAATGATCGAATCCACAAATCTCAGGATTACAATGTAATCTACTAAATTAATTAATTTAGCTAAGACGATCAAAAGATTGGGGTTGTTTGCTAATTTTTCTATGGTTTTTAATTCAATACTAATAAAAATGCTAGACCTAGGGATAATCGATGGAATGCAATGCAAGCACTGGATGTCTATTTAGGTTCAATTTCGAACTATCCTCAACTCAAATATAAATATAGATTAATACACTTTTGTGGCATCAATCATTTTTTTTAGCAAATTAAATACCTAAACTGTCGTTTGGATTTAAAAGAGCTAGAAAACATTACTAGGACAGATTTAATATGTTCACAATCTTCTTTAACATCATCTTTCGTTGGATAAAGACAGATTGCTCTCTAAATAAGTTTTCAAGATTCCTATTACACTTTTCTTTAATAGATATTACAATGTTACAATGCTAACCATGAGAGTTTGATAACATTACAATAAATAGATAGAGTTACAATAAAGAGAGTTAAAATGAGTGGAAGTTTGATCCTAAATGGTCCTCTTGCTGGGATATTTTCTGAACAAAATGAGTGGATGTAAACTCTCATGATGCATAGATCAGATAATATTACACTTTTCTTTAGTAGATAATCATATGAACAAAAACTAGGTGATCAAACTAGTTTTAGCATTATATTATCACTAGGAAGAAGACTTTACAAACACATGCTCGTCGCCAGTTAGCATCTTACATTTTTACTTCTGTGTATGTAGCAGTCTAAATATTACCAATTTGCTTATGTGTACGTAACAGTCTAAAACGATCAAAATTCGGAACATGACTTAATCTAGTGATCAATATGACAATATCATCTAGTTAACAATGGCATTAAGAAATTTCACGTTTAAATTAGCAGCTACATGAAGAAGAAAATTCTTAGACCTTCTTTTTTGTTTCAACCAGATATGGATATATAGTTCTTAGCTAGGCTTTCTTCAACCTGTTGAAATTTATACAATAATGGTGGCTTTATTTCCATCTAAAATTTACTAGGTTAGTTGTCCGCACCATGTGCGGGCTCGAATGTATTTCAGATGACAACATTTAAAGTTTTGTTTTGTGTTTATTCGATATTATAAAGTAAATAACAAAAAGATAAGTGCAAAAAAGTGTAAAATATGTTTACAAAAAAAAAAAAGGTGTAAAATACTCATATAATAGTATTTCAAGACGATGTAAAAAGATTGTTTGGAAAACGAAAACAATAAAAAACAACTAAAAAAAATTGGAAAATTAAAACCAAATATAATTATATACTATATAAAATTCTGGTTTTCATAATTTGTGTGATGTGTTTGTAAATAACATAAAACTTATATATTTTTCAGTTCCTTATTTACACGATAATGAGAACTAAAAATAAGAGTAACCAAAATAACAAAAAAAAACTAGACCATAGAAACCATAAGTTAATCATAAACCTTATAATCAGTCTAAACCCTCAGTTTTAAGGTCCTAAATCTTATCAAATTTGTCAATTATAAATAAAAATAAACCCTATGTTTCGAGGTCCTAAATCTTATCAAATTTGTCAATTATAAAGAAAAATAGTTTTGGTAAATGATGCTAGTTTTCAAATATTTTAAAGTGGCATTGTTAGGAGTACTTCTCAAGTGGTAGTTAAAGTATACTTCTTAGTTCTTAAGGTAGTATTTTTTAGGAGTACTTCACAAGTGTAGTTTCAAAAGTTTTTTATGATATTTTTATTTTAGGGAATTTAAAAACAATAAAAAACCAAAGATTAATGACAAAATAGGATTAGCGCGTAAATATTTTTTTTGTTTAGTTATACTATAATTACTATTTGTTGCTTTATCATTTTGTAAACTTTTATATATATAATTACTATAAGGTAGTATATATATATCAGGAGAATTAAAATTTTAATTTCTTACGTTCATGGAATATGTTTTCTATTGTACCATGTGTTTGTTTTTGTATGCAGCAATAACTTGTATGCATTTTAATTTATATATTTTCGTATTTATTATAAATAAAAGCCCAAAACTGACAAATTATGAAATTACCATTCAAATCATTAAGAAAACAAAAAATTACAACAAAAAAATAGAAACCGAAAGATTAAAAACTAAATGTTTATGAAGAAGCTGATTGTGAAATTCATTTTGTTGGCGATGAGGGGGAAAGTTCTTCTTATTCATGGAGATGGCTCTAAGACACTACACCAGCAACTGAAACGGAGGCTACAATCCACTTCGACGCCACATGGAACACGCACTCAAACAACTGCGGTTTGGCCTGCATAATTCACCAAAACAGGGGAACCAGCTCTATCCTTTAGCGACTCTCTATCCACGGAGTATGAGATATCCAAATAAATATCTATTATCAACAGATAAAGATGCCTCCAATATTGAATTAAGACTACCTCATCAACCTGCATCATCTTATAGTGGTCTTCTAAGTTAATTACTAAGTACTGTTAAAGAAATGAGCAGGTCTTGTTCCTGATTACATAACATAACATTAACAGTGGATCCTGAGGGAGCTAGTTGCAGAGCAGGGAGTTCACTTACCTCCATCAACTTGTAGTACCTGAAGGAAAATCTCAACCTACAACAGGAAACAATCCAATCAAGCAGCGGAAGGAGAAAAAAATACAAATATTATTCCAATTTCACATTTATTACGGAGGATTTTGTATATATACTATCTTTCTTTAGTTGTATCTTTCCTTATACGTTAACTAGGTCTAGGGTACAAGCTTGTACATATATCAACTCTTGTATCTAACAAAGGGCACGCCGTTCTCTCTTATTCATTGACATGGTATCAGAGCCAACCCTAAAACAAAAACTCTAAAATTCTTCTGATCTCTGACGGCTTCAACTATGGTGGAGACTAGCGTGGTGAAACAAGATGGAAAAGCACAAGAACCATTGAGTTCTTCACCGTTGTATCTGCATCCATCCGAAAGACCAGGAAATCTCATTACTACGGTGCAATTGAAAGGTGATAACTATGAAGATTGGGCGAAGCATGTGCGGAATGCCTTGCGGACGAAGAGGAAGCTGGGTTTTCTTGATGGGACATTCAAGAAACCGACAGTGGAGGAGGAGATTGAGCAGTGGGAAGTTGTTCATTCTATGGTGGTTGCGTGCCTTATGAACACCATAAAACCAGCTCTAAGAACCACGATTACTTTGGTAGATGATGCAAGTGTGCTTT
>OVAP01000124.1:0-51433 GCA_900406295.1 Aurinia saxatilis | reverse complement strand
CACTCCAAGAAACTAGCAATATGCTAGACAGTACTATGGCCATTCGACCAAGACAAGCCAACACAGGCTTCATCTTTTTTCTTTTCTTTTTTTTTTCTTTTTAAAAATTTTTTTTTTAATATATATTNTTCTTTTCTTTTTTTTTTCTTTTTAAAAATTTTTTTTTTAATATATATTTTTAATAAAATAATAAATTAATATAGAAAACTAAAAACCATAATACGTTCATCCAAAACTTTTTTTTTAAATAATAAAAAATAGAACTTGATTAAGCAAACAAAAAAAACATACGGCAAATTTTTTTTTAAAAAATTTTAATAAATAAATAGTAAAATATATAAAGATAACTTTATAATATAATATCATAAAAAATCATAGAATAAAAAGATAAGAATAGATGAGTAAAATCGAATCATGATAATCATCAATAAAAAATCTAATTGATAGTATAATCAAATTAGAGTTGATCAAATCAAAGAATAACGATCAAAATCATAAGTGACAAAAATCCAATAATCGAACAAAACCTTAAAGTATGTGGCTATTGTCGAAGATAATAAAACCATGACCCAAAAGAATAGGATCAAGGCTCTGATACCATGTCAAGTTTGGAGAAACCTAAAAGTAGTAAATGGTTTTCTCCACTTTATTGATTAGCCATTAGACATATATATATTCAAAGTATAAACTTGATGAGCAAGTTCTCTACAAATATCATAATAGGAAAACTACCTATATAGCAATATGAGAATATACATAAATATTTATATTCCTAATAACATTATATCCATATATTCAAGGAGATCTACATCTCCTAATAAAACTCAAATAAATTGAAACAAAGGGAGTATAATATAGAAGGATTACACATTTCAGCAAGCTTTGAGAAGCTGACATGTGTGCCTTTCAATTAATGCAAAAAAAAATTTTTACCATTAAAGCTTAGTAATTAGTTTCTCTTAGTTTCAATTAAAAAACAATAATTTGATTCTCCAATTTCATATTGACTGAAATTCACAACAATGTTAAAAATTAATGTTACTATACTATACAATTCATAAATATTTAGTTAACTCAATTATATATTTTATGCTAATTTTTTTTCCAAAAATTGAAGAGGTTAATCAAATAATATGTTAAGTTATCAAAGTCGTTGAATATCATCCACAAGAAGACATTATTATTATGAAAAGTTCTTGAAACTTTAACGAAGACAAATCTTAGTTTAGTAACCACAAGTTTCATCGTAAACATTTATTATTATATATATATAATATATATCCATTTTATACATATTAATTAGTTTTTAAAAAAAATTAATTGTTTTGTATATTTTAATTTTATGTAGTTTTCAAACAAACCATTTCGCGTAACGCGCGAACTTTCTCATATATATATATATATCACTGTTTCTAAAACGAGGTATATAAGTGTCACTTAAATCATTCATAAAATTATAGCGATTATCTCATACACATTTTGGAATTTAGCGGTCTTAACAATTTTATATGTGCCCGTTAACTAACAGTTTATCAATTCAGTTTATCAAGAATCACAAACAACTATGGTTGCATGTTGTTTGTGATCCTTGGTTTGAGGGTTTGTGACGCAGTCAGAGTCGGAAACCACTACAAAAAACAAGCGCTAAACCTAGAATGAAATCAAGTTCGCAACTAGGATATCTCTAATATAATTAAAACTCAAATATAAATTAGAAAACACTAAAATAATAAGAAAATATAGAAAGATAAAAGCCTATAAGAAAAAGGAAAACACCTAATAACCCAAAAAGGTAAAAATGCAGAAATAAAAAAAGAAATTAGGAAAAGAGCTCCTACAGAGGAACTTGACCTCGAGTTCTTTTCTGGATCACGAACTACAATTACCTGAAATGGTCAACTATAGTTGCTAGGTTGTAGTTTCTTGGACCTCGAGTAGTTCTTATCTGGATAAAGAATCAAATATGTGTTGAATGTAGCATAGTTGTTATGTTGCGACTGGTTGTGTCCACCAACTGAAAATCCCATATGATCAAAGAACGCCATCACATATTAACCCTCTTTTCAAACCTTAGTTTTTGTAGGCATGTCATGAGTAACCTCATTTTCCTTAGGACTCATGCGATAGTGGGGAAGGTTTTGGTAAACTAAACCTCGGAATCAGGTTAATATGGTGTTGAATATCTTGCATAGGAGGCAAATCATTTTGCAATTCATTTATAGTCCACTCCTTAAAGTCTTTTAGGATCTCTAGCACTTCTCCTGAAGTTGTTGACTTCTCTTTAGCAGCAGTCGTCAGACCTTTAATCACCAGGTGGAGACACTTAGTTTCTTTGCAAGCATCGACTTCAAGCTCTTTTTCGCTTTGTATCATAACCAAGAAATTGGAAAAAAAATTCTCCCTAGGCTTTTATCAAAATTCAAAATAGGAGTCATTGCAATTTTGTGTGTGCCAAAGTCGACCATAACATGTTAAACATCCATGTCTAAAACATCACAAATTACCTCTTCCTTGTAGTGCTTCCCGATGGAGATAAGAACTTTGCAAGTCATTGTAATTTAACTCGAACTTGTGAGCCTTTCTTTACCCAACCAAGAGCATTTGGTTTCTCATGCATGTGGTTATGTGGGTAACTTCAAGTAATAAACCAATTCAAAATCCAGACTTTTTAAGCTTCCATTATCCATGTTACACACTTTGTTTTGAATAGAACAATGTGTTATAAACAAAATTTTACGTTGTCCTTCTTCTTTATATGACAATAAGATCCTCTGAAGCACAATATTAAAATTCTCATCAGAATCTTCCTCAGCAAATTCAACTCCTACATATATATTTGTCAAGAGATGGCTTAGCATATGGATTATTAGAACTACTAGCTCTTTTACTTCCAGGGTTGGAATCCTTGTTAACAACACTTTTTATTTATTGCTAGCTGATTCAGAACTGTTTTGAGGTGTATACTCAATGAATGATGAAAAACCACGAGCTGACTTCTCCATTAGCTCAACCTTCAAAGCTAGACTAGTAGCATCTTGAACAGTCCATACAACTTGCAAACTCATCTTCTCTTGTATAGAGCTTTTCAAACCACTGATGTATCTTGCCATCTTTTAATTCTATGTATCTCCTAGATCATTGCGTTCAGAGAAACACAAGAATTTAATTGTGGACTCTGTCACAATTCTTTTTTCTTGGACACATTCAAGATACATCTTGTAGAGAATTTGCTCATAATATTCTGGTAAAACCGTTCCATCATCAACTGTTTCACGCGGCGCCAAGTTTTGACTGGTCCCTTTCTTTGTCTTGTCTTTGGATGACAAGCTTGTCCCACCAAACAACAACTATATTTTCCAGCTTGATTGTTACCATCTTAACTTGCTTATTCTCAAGGACACCCATGACATTGAAGAACCTATCAACATTGATCTTCCAATCTAGAAGATTTTCCACTCCATAGTTCTATAAAACAATGAAATATCAGCCTTCACTCGGTAATCATGATTAGAACTTGAATTTTCCACTCCCATCGTTAGAACTTGAATTTTTGACAATATGAGCATGATTGTTTACACAATGTTGAACCTGGATTGGTTCTCTTCTGATGTCTCTTCGTTGATTTTTTTTATTGTTTATGTTACGAAAGAGGTTAATAATTTGGTTGGTAAGAGCTGTCAACTGATTTGTCAAACAGTTTGGTTTAAGGTTAAAGCCTCTAGAAAACCTTCAAGATCTGCTTTGGTTTATGGTTGATCTCCCATGATCAAGCTTCAAAAAGAGTAGGAGAAAGTTTGCTCTGATACCACATCACGCAGTCGGAAACCCCTAGAAAAAACCAAGTTTGCAAACGAGAAATTTGAAGGATAAAACTCTGGAATCCACCTAGAAAAGAGAAAAACTCTCAAAGTTGATTAATGAATTTTCAGATCTGTTTACAATCACCTAGGACATCTCTAAATATATAGTTAAAAACAAACATAAATTAGGAAATACTAAAACAAAAAGGAAGTCGTGTAGGTTTTGCCACTCGACATATAATATCATTCTAATAGACGGAGTCAAAGTTTGTGGGCTTGACCGGGTTCTCTTTAGTTGAAGATTCAAATTTTTTATGTTTTATTTTCTTTTTTTCAAGTGATATTTTCCAATTTAAACATTTATTGTATATTATAAAAGATTTTGATAATTGGGGAATATTTTACCTATAATGAGTCATGCTATACTGTATATAATATCTAGATTGGGACCTGTTGCATCGGTGTTTTTAAAAAATTTGTTGAGATTATCTAATTAATGTTATACAATAATTTTAGAAAATATTATTTGAATGATTAATTTTTTTTACAGTATGCTAATATAAATTTTGTTTTAGCTTCATCGAATTAATGTTATACAATAGTTATTAAAAAAAGACATGACATGTAAGATTAATAATAATTTAAAAATTATATTTATTAACTTGTTTTTTGTGTGTAATTTAAGTTTGAATTTGAGATTACTACAGCTGAATTGAGGACAATAGAAATTTAGGCCATCTAAATTACCAACTTATATCATATCAGAATTCCATACAGACCTAACAAAATCCTAATAACCTAAATTCAGTAAAATCCAAAGAACAACGCAAAACGCAAAGGAAGTGGAACGAGTAATAATTTATTTTCTCTTTCTCACACATGGTTTTTTCGGTATCACTTAGTCTAACTGCATTGATAATCCTAAGGTTTATTTCCTTGTTGTTTATATGATTGTTCGTGGGTGGATTTCGATTGTACTGATTACTTCGTTGATTTGATGATTTACTGTTTCTGATGTTGAATATCCATTGATTTGCTTACTTTAGAATGTTGTGTATTCATTGATTGTGCTCGTATAAAGTCATTGATTAGTGATTTTATAGTTAAAGATTTTGTAATCCATGTTTGAGTGTTGAATGTTTTTTTGTATTAATTGGATTCTGATTTTATTTTATTGTAATATAAATTTTCTATTTATTTTATTTTTTGCTTGTTTTCTAAATCTTCTTAACTTTTTAATTAGATTAAATTGTTGTTTTTTTGTACCAATCATAGATTTTAAGTATAAATCATCAAGAGTTATATATGATTGTACTTTTTCAAAATACAAATAATTAATCAATTGAGAGGATTACTTTCTATGCATATTTTCATGTTAAGTACTTTTCCTAATAAATGATAAATTATTTTTGAAATTAAAAATAATATGCAAATTTTTTCATGTTTAATATGTTTTTTATGACATGTGGACCAATCATAAATATGCAGATTTTTTTATGTTAAGTATGTTACTTAAAAACAAAAAACCTAATTTTGTTAACAACACGTAGATCAATCATATAATTTAAGTATCACATACGTGTCAACTCTAGCGCAATATTAGCACTAAATTACCGCTTGCTTGATGTTTTGCTTAAACACTAATATGTTTTGGTATGGTTTTGAAAGGAATATTAAATAATTGGATTGGGGAGCAGAAAGCGGTGGCAGAGATGGTGAACAAGCTCCGTTTGGGTATCGACGATTGTGACTTTAATTACTATGCTGATGTCGCGTATCAAGTCAACGCATATTACGAAAATCCATTTAACAAGCTTCAAGCCATCCTTCGTCAAATGTATTTCAATAATGTGTGGAGAGGTACGGCCACTGTGGCTGCCATACTTCTATTGGTGATGACTCTTATTCAGACCGTGGGTTCTGGTATACAGTTTATGCCAAAGTGATTCTTCTTCTCGTACTTGGACGGGTCCGCTGCACTCTCTCTGGTTCGTCTCTTGTTTAATAAATTAATCATAAAATAAAATAAAGAACTTTTTTCTGTTTTCTTAAAATAAAGAACTTGATGGGTAATGTATTTGAGCTGTTTTCGTTATGTTGTTGTATTGTATCGAACAAACTCCTTTGCTGAAGACTCCATTGCAATAATAATAGCTTTTGAAGGATCCTTCTCTATGTTAATTTTTTTGGGTCCAATTTCAGATATGATCGTTGAATGTTATTCCGAGAGTTGTGTTTGGTATAATGTTGTGTTTTTACAAGCTCTTTTGCAGAAGACTTGTTAATAACAATGAATGATTTATATTTTTTCTGACTACAAACCTAGTAACCATGGGGAAAAAAAAGTTTGTCAAATTTCAGATATTATCGAAATGTATCAAAGAAGTTGGATATCTGTATTCTTATCACGCATATTTTACCGGTTATACAAGGAATTAAAAAACTAATTAATGATAAAATACGATTTAGTCATAAAAGTCATTAGGCCACCTTTGCTCATCTCTTCTCTCTCGAAAAGACCATCCTTACAACTAATGAGTGTCTTTAGAATTAATTGCTAATATATCTAATATTAATTTCTTCTAACAATTTTACTAAGAATGGTGTATTCAACCAAGAGTTTGATAATGTTTGATGTTTAATGAGGTTTTTGAGAATTTTGATGATTTTGAAGAGTTTTAATGAAATTACTTCAAATTTCACTTAAAATAATGTGATTTAACTAATAAACTTATCCAAAACACTATAAAGTCACTTAAAACCAAATGATTAAATTATTTACAACACCGAATTTGATGGTATTTGTTAAAATCACTAGTCCAATAACATTGATTTTAAAAAGACTTTTCAAAATTGAGTTTGTCAAATAACACAAAATCACTCTAAATACATGATACAATACACCCCTAATTACTTCTAACAAGTTTCCCGTCCATTGGTGACCTTCAAACATGAGTGTCTTAAGAATTAAAGTTGTCAACAAATCTGGCCATGTCCTCTATGAAACCAGCACATTCACATATCAAGATTGTCTGTAGCACCAGAACCAAAAGTCTTTCTAAAGCATAGTTTTTAAGACTAACCATATTTGTACCTACTGTCTAGATATTTTGGTTACTCTGCCACCTGCTGAAAGTCATCTCCCATTCGCTTGATGTTCATTCCAATGTCCCCCAAAACTTTCATACATGTTAGATTTGAAACATGCATCTTTTTCTGATGACAAAACAACTTCCTGCCGGGGAACGAGACTTATTAGCTAGCCGCAAGGTTCTTAACTAATAAACGATGCCACGATGGTATTCGAGAATACTGACAACTTGCTGATCTTTCTTAGGTTCTAGCTTGTTTCAGATTCAAACTCTTTTACTTCACTAGTGCTCGCTACTTTCTTAGGCGCCACGCAAAGAAAAAGCCATCTCTTCTTCACCAAAACCTTTGTGTAGGTTTTCCATTTTTGTCGAAAGTCCTAATCTAAAAGTTGACTTACTGTTTCCATCTTCAAACTCTCCACGAATCGTTCTCCTTCTTGGGAAGCGACAAAAGCTGAGCAGTACGATGTGGAAATAGTTACTAAAAGTAGAAGTTACTCTTTGTGGGTGTTCTGTTTTCAACTCTTCTTGATCCATATTTAAATCAGATCGAGTGTTTTTTGTTGAAACCCTGATCTTGTTGTCGACTTACTTAATGTTTCTATATTCAATCTCCAGGAACAGTATTACTGCTCAGCAAGTGGTGGATAAAGTTACTGTAGATAGGAGTACCTCGTTGTGGGTGTTCTGTTTTCAACTCTTGATCCATTTGAATCGAACAGAGTGTTTTTTTAAGCCCTTAATTGTCTTACTGTTTTTATATTCAACCCCCAGGGATTGGTCTACATGTATGGGAGCAACAAAGGTTAAGCAGTACGTTGTAGACAGAGTTACTGACGATAGCCGATCCCTGTTTCGAGCATTGGTATTGTAGATTCTACTTTGTTCTATATATGATCTTGTTGAGTTTTTTAAGATATATTGTATTTGTTCATTGTAAATCAGCCCAAAGGAATTAATGCCTTTGACGAGGAATTTACTCTTGATTCAGGTGAGTATATATCAATCCATCATAGCCATGTTTTGATACTTTTCGGATGTTTTTGAATATCTAAGAGATTAATGGTTTTTGTAGAAAAGAGTAATCATGGAACTGTGTTGTTTCAAATCTCTCATTTCACTATGTTTTTGTGTGGCGAAAACTTTGCATTTCTTCTACAGATAAGTTACAAAAGGATGTGAAAGATGTTATATGCAATAACCAAATCTAACAAATAGAAAAACAATATTCAGAATATCAATAATCAAAAATAACAAAAAAATCATAAATATGCCTTGAAAAATGAAAACGTCATATAATTTGAAACAAAAAAAGCCCTTAAATATCACTTAATTAGAAAAAGAGGGAGTACTATGTTACTTATGCAGTCTAAATATATGTATAAACTCATATACATACAAAAATATTTGCTTTATGACCGAATATTAGCATTTCAACTGAAATTCAGAGTAATATATTATGACTCCGAATGGTGACAGCGGAATTAAGTGTGAAATAAAGATGCAATGCGATTTGCATGAATTATAATATCACGGATGGTGAAAAACACGTTGAATAAATGTGGAACAGTTCACCATTCACAACCTATTGCATATATAATGATTTTTACTATATTAAATACATAAGGGAATACATAAAACCCACTTTTAGACCAAATAACTTCTTCTGTCATTTATGACATTCAATCCAGTTAAACTAATTTACCATCGAATGAAAGCATAATCTATCAGCAAAAAGAAAATCTATTAACATTAATAATAATCTATGGGTAGGAAAGATCTTCCAGAAACATTGACTTAGAACAATCAGATACGATATTTTGTAGCAATTGGTCAATTAAAAACCAATTATTACAGAACAGCAGCCTAGAAAAATGCCAGATAAAGACAGAAATAATATTAGATAATGACTTTACACATTAATAAAACAATAATACAGTCATATTCATTTATAGAATATTCCTTCCGTTTCTTAAAGAGTATCGTTTTAGACTTATTTTTCTGTTTCACAAAGAGTGTCGTTTTCATTTTTTAATATAACTTTTAATACTAAATACCTAATTTAACCTCAAAACAAAGAAGAATATGAACAGTCAACTTATTATTTATGGGCATAATAGAACTTTTAATATGTTTTATTAATTTGTGTGCAAAGAGTCAAAACGTCACTCTTTGAGAAACAGAGGGAGTATTATGCATTCTTTCTTTTGGGCAGGAAAGTTCTTCCAAAGCATTGACTGGAAACTATCACAAATTATTTTGTAGCCAATCACAGTTGTCTAGACAAGTGCCAAAATAATATTTTCGTTTAAGAAAAGGAAAACAGAGGGAAAAATTGCAACAATAGCAAAAGTCTTTTTTTCTTTGTCAACTTTTTTTATTAATATTACTCTCTCTTTTCAAAAAAAAATTGTGTTTAAAAAATAGTTTTTTATGTTTTTATATATTTGTATCATATAGTGGTAATGGTTTTGTATATTTCAAAAAATATTGAATGGAAGTTTTGATATTATTGAAATATTGTTGGTTGAATTTTTTTTTCTTAAAATGTTCACTGTAAAACATTAAAAACAATTTTAATATGAATGAAATGTAAAAAAATTCTTACTTTGGAAAACTGAAGAAGTCCACGTGAACAAGTGACTTGCTATTTTGACATTGAGAGAGAAGCACTGAGAAAAAAAAGAAAAAAAATGACATTGAGAGAACTAAAGAGAAAGTACGAATAAACTTTCGAACGTAAGCTCTATGGTCGTTGACAAAAAAAAAAAAGCTCTGTGGTCTTTCTCTTTACTCGTCTTCCTTCACATACTCTCATGGCTTTCTTAAAGCTTTCATTTTAAATCTCTTTCTCACAAGACAAACTACAGATATTGAAGGCAAAGTATTGGATCGGAACCGGAAACCAATGGACGGAAGATTGGATCATGAACCGGACACGATTCTTGAGTTGACCGAATCAGCTCCTGGGATGTGGTGCTTTCCAACAGATCTCGAGCACTGTTGCATCTACAGAGTCCCTGATCGTTTGCGTCGAATAAACCCAGAAGCATACACTCCTCAGTTGGTCCTCATTGGACCTCTTTCCCATTCTCTAAAATGCCAAGCTCTCAAATCAGACAAAGGTTGTGGAGATACCACAAACACAAAGTTCATGGGATACATGAACATGGAGGAGCATAAGAAGAATTACCTAGCAGAATTCGCAAAAAAAGTTGACGGGAAAAAAATGGTTGAAGGATTTAGGAAAATGATACAAGAAGATGAAGATATAATCAGAGGAAGCTACTCAGAATCAACGTCATGGATTAAATCTCCAGAGTTCGTGGAGATGATATTACTCGACTCAGTTTTCATAATCGAACACATACGGAAGATTTATGATTACAAAAGAGTATCAAAACCCAACAAACAAGGGGATATAATAGTTGACGACCCTTGCCTGCAAGCCACTGTTAAAGAAGACCTTTGGTTGCTCGAGAATCAGCTTCCGTATTTTATCCTCGAGAAGCTCTTCGAGTCAATCGTTCCACGACTCTGCCCTGATCAGTCATTCCGCAATTTAGTCCTTGGTTACTTTGGATTTCAAGCTGACGTAATCAAAGTTAGCTCTAAATTCATACATTTCACTGATCTACTCCGTTGTGTTCGTGTAGAAACAATTGGCTCAGAACAACCATCAAAGAACATATTCAGGTATATAGCTGATCTGTTTCGACGTGACCGCATGAAGACACATGGGTCCAGAGATTCAACAAATACCAAATTCAAAAAAAACATTGGTATAGTCCGATGTAGTCTTATGGAGGAAACAAAAGACAAGAACCTAACACACATGTATAACGCGGAAAAGCTATATGGCGCTGGGGTTGAGTTTGTGGCCGTGAAAAATGAGTTGTCGATAGATGTGATATTCGAGAATGAACGTTTGAAGAATGGTTGTTTGAAGATACCTATTTTGGGTGTTGGTGATGATATGGAGATCACATTGAGAAATATAATGGCGCTAGAGCATTGCCATTACCCTTTTGATGCCTATGTTTGTAACTTCGTCTCTTTCTTGGATTTTCTCATCGACAGTGATAAAGATGTTGACTTGCTCATAGAGAAAGGTGCGTATTTGTGTATATATGTAAATATATAGGTAGTGTTTATATATACCATTGTTCCAAAATGGGTATGGAAGTGTCACCTAAGCGTTAAAGATTATCTCATACAAGTTAAAAATAAGCAGAATTAAGCACTCCTAAACAGTATTAAATTGCTTAAACACTAATATGTCTCTCTTTCTTTTTGGGGGAAAAAAACACTAATATGTAATGGTATGGTTATAAAAGGGATATTAAGTAACTGGATTGGAGAGCAGAGATCAGTGGTGGAAATGGTGAACAAGCTCAGTTTGGGCATCATCGAGAATGGATCCATATATTCTGATATAGGGTCCGAAGTCAATGCCTATTATGAAAATGGATGGAACAGGACTCGTGCCATCCTTAGTCGCAAGTATTTTGCTAATCTGTGGACAAGTACGGCCACCGTCGCTGCGACACTTCTACTGCTGATGACACTTATTCAGACAGTGACTTCTATCATTCAGGCTAAACAAAAGTGAACGTTGTTCACATACTTGGATGACTCCATCGCACTATCTCCAGTTTGTCTCTTATTCATGAAGAACTTTGGAACGCAGTTTAATTTGAATGTCTTAAATGTTATTCCAAGAGTTGTTTTTTTTTTCTCTTTTTGAAAATTAATGTTGTGTGTTTTACGCTCTTTTGCACAAGACTTGTTATATGTTTAGAGGATTTATATATTTTCTTTCGACTAGAATCCATGAAAGAAAAAATTAATCAATTTTCAGATATATATTTACCGAAAAGTTGGTCAACTGTATTCTTTATTTTTTATCCCGCGTAAAAGTTTGGTGGTGGTTGGGAAGGGCTTTCTCTCTTTTTTATTTGTTCTGTCCTCTCTCTAAAACCTAGATCTAGATCTAAAAATCTCTAAAGCAATTTCCGCCGGTGTCCAGTTTGACCGGCGATGTGCGAGATCCTTCTTCTGTAAATATTTAGGTAGTTTTTATTTCTTTTTTGTTTTTCGGTTGTTTCCGTATGAACGGATCTGTATCTCCGGTTCTATTCCAGTTAAAAATCCGATTTTGTTCGGTTTTTGTTCTTCTTTTTGTTGTTTTCACCGGTTTTTCAATAAATTTGGGAAAACTCAAATCCGGTGTTTTATCATCTTTTTTCTCTTTGCATGTTCTTTGAAACTAAGGATTGTAAAGCTTCTCCCTTTGGTTTAGGGCTAAGCTTTTCTTAGATTGAAAGATCATGTTTTTTAGTTTGTCTCAATTTGGTTGATAAAGAATTTGGAGATTTTGTCTGAGTCTCCAGAGAGTCATCCTTTTGAGCAACTAGACGTTTAATTAAGAGGAGAAAGAGATTCCGTAGACGATTGTCAACACAAATTTCTAGAGATAAAGAGATCTGGATGAAGATACCGACATATGGCCTAGTTCATCAAAATATTTTGTTTCTTTTAGTTGTATTATTTTTGGGCTTCACTATTTTATCTTTCAATTGAACTTAATTGTAACAACTAAAATTAGTAAAATTGAATTATGTTATATAAGTTAAGGTTTAAGCCTGGTTGTAATATCTCTGTTTTGTTTAATAAAATTTTGGTTGATAAAAAAAAAAATATTATCCCGCGTATATTTAATCAGTTATCTTTTCCTTGCCTCACTCAGATGGAAACATAGAACATGGACACTAATGTGGACAAGGCCAAAAAAAATCATCTCTTTTTAATTACTCTTATTTAAATTTATTTTGTATTGAATGATTATTTATTTATAATAAAATATTAACTTTTTTTTAATATGTGTGAACGGAGGGAGTAATAAAATAAGATCGACTCATAAAAGTCATTTAAGCCACCTTTGCTCTACTAATCAAAGGCTATATCTTTTTTCCTCTCTCTCGTGCAAAGAAAATTTCCATGGAGCTTAAACCTTCCAACCGTAAGACTTCATTTCCATGCACCTTTTTTCTTTTTCTTTCTTTTGCATGGTTCTTGTTCTATTTCACACAACATCAACGTTTTGTTCTGTCGCAGGTGACATCCTTGAACAGCTGAGACATGGGTCCGCTCGATTTGAGCTTGTTTCAGATTCAAACTCTTTTACTTCAGTACTACCCGCTACTTTCTTAGGAGTCACGCAAAGAAAAAGCCATCTCTTCTTCGCCAAAACCTTTGTGTAGGTTTTCAACTCCTGATCATCCATTTTAAATCAAATCTAGTATTTTTCTTGAGTACCCTAATCTGCAAGTTGACTTACTGTTTCCATCTTCAATCTCTCCAGGAGTCGTCCCTCTTGGGAACCGACAAAGGCTGAGCAGTACGATGTGGAAATAGTTACTAAAAGTAGAAGTTACTCTTTGTGGGTGTTCTGTTTTCAACTCTTCTTGATCCATTTTCAAATCAGATCGAGTGTTTTTTGTTGAAACCCTGATCTAGTCGTTGACTGGCTTAATGTTTTTATATTCATTCTCCAGGAACAGTATTCCTTCTCAGCAGCACGTTGTGGATAAAGTTATTGTAGATAGGAGTACCTCGTTGTGGGTGTTCTGTTTTCAACTCTTGATCCATTTGTATCGAACCGAGTGTTTTTTTACGCCCTTAGTTGTCTTACTGTTTTTATAATCAACCCCCAGGGATCGGTCTACTTCTATGGGAGCAACAAAGGTTAAGCAGTACGTTGTAGACAGAGTTACTGAAGATAGCCGATCCCTGTTTCGAGCATTGGTATTGTAGATTCTACTTTGTTCTATATATGATCTTGTTGAGTTTTTGAAGATATAATGTATTTGTTCATTGTAAATCAGGCCAAAGGAATTAATGCCTTTGACGAGGAATTTACTCTTGATTCAGGTGAGTATATATCAATCCATCATAGCCATGTTTTTATACTTATCGGATGTTTTTGAATATCTAAGAGTAGAAAAGAGTAATCATGGAACTGTGTTGTTTCAAATCTCTCATTTCACTATGTTTTTGTGTGGCGAAAACTTTGCATTTCTTCTACAGATAAGTTACAAAAGGATGTGAAAGATGTTATATGCAATAACCCCAAGGAGATGGAGAATCACAAAGAAGCTATAGCAGCTATCACAGTAAAAGAAACTCCGAAAAAGTGAGTCATAAGAGTTGATCATTGTTTCCTAATTTTTCAGCTGAATGATTCATTGATTCTTTCATCAAATGACTTTTATTTTCTTTAGCTATTGTCAGCGGATAGGTGGAGAAGATTTCATGGGAGGGAAGTCCGAGCTACTAGTGAGTTTTCCTACATTGTAAACTCAAAATTTCCTCTGTTATAGAAAAGCTATCCAAAAAGTCAGTATTTTTCTTTAACTAGGTTCTTTCCAAGCTATATAAACAGCCAATCATCGTCTACCTATACGAGCACGAGGTAAAAGTCTAGGTCTTGAGTCTTGAGAAGACAAGAATGGGTGTTTCTTTTGTTCTTAGAAACTTAGGCCTCAACTGTATGTCAGGTCTTGATTTATTTGGTATTGTTTTCTTCCAGCATGCTTCGGGTGTTATACCAATTGCGGAGTATGGTGCTGAGTTTCGGGGAGGATGGCGTAAAGGGAAGAAGAAGAGGAATGTTGTTAGGCTTCTTTACAATGTTGAAAAAAACCATTATGATTTGCTTCGGTAGACAAAAAATTTGCCTCATTTCTTACTCAAATTAATGCCTTTGGCTTTATTTATGATATTATTATTATGAGAGAGATTGAAGTTTTTGGACTAACTACTGTGTTAATTATGTACGTAATTAAGGAGGGCTTTCAGAGACAAAGTTGAATTGATATCATTAGATAATTTTAGAAAGTATTCAATTTCATGTGTATTAACCAACTAAATTTATGATTTTTTAATTATTTTTTATGATCTTTAATAGTGTCCAAAATATTAAATCAATTATATCAATTGATATTTTCTAAAAGATACTTAATACTTTCATGATTATTTATGATTTTTTAATTATTTTTTATGATCTTTAATGGTAACCAAAATATTAAATCACTGAAATTATTTGGTAATCTTAGATAAATAATCAATTTTCTTGGATATTAACCAACTAAATTAAAGTTGAAGTCATTTCCACGTAACTTTTACTTTCATGTTCTTTTTGAGAGGCTAATGACTGCATTGTAGTACTTTCATGATTCGCCACCATCGAGGAACCTACCAAAAAGTTATTCCATGATTGTCTCATAGTTAATTCACGATATATCATAACAAAAAATATATTCCAAACTATCATTTACAAAAGCAGATGAAGGGACGATCAGAAAAGTAGTCTGAATCCACGGCACGAATCGAACTCTATATATAGCACAGAACAGCTGTCTAGAAAGATGCAAACAAAGTGAGTTATAATATTCGATAATGACTTTGCACATTAAGGGTCTGATAAACAATTAAGAGTAAAAATATTTAAGTAACTTCGGGCTTATTTTATTTCTTGGGACCCGGGTACTGCTCTACTATATAGTACTCCCTCCGTTTCATAATAAGTGTCGTTTTAAAGTTAAATTTTTGTTTCATTTTAAGTGTCGTTTTGCTTTTTCAAGGCAGATTTATTGCCAAATTTCCAGTTTTATCCCTATTTTTTAAGCTTATTAATTACAAAAATAAAAGAATATGACATATTAAATAGAGATAAAACGGATAAATTAATGGTTCTCTTAATTTGTGTGAAATATGTCAAAACGACACTCTTTAAGAAACAGAGGGAGTATTTCATTTGTATTTAGTTTTTGTTATCAAATGTTTATTTGACTTTTCACCCATATTTTACTGAGGGAAGATAAACTCCAATATACTCTAAGAAATTTGCTCATACCATTTAAAGGTTATTGTCTGAATTCTTGACCTAACAATTACCAGACACAAGGAGATTCCACAATCTAAATAAATGAATTCAATTTTGATTGGTAAGCTGTGAAATCATGAAAACTTTACTTTTAAATGACTTTCATAATGCCGAATATCTCTAAAAGGAATGTGAATTTAATTTGAATTTTAGTTCAACTAAATGTGTAACTAGTAGTAGATATGGAAGTTAATTGCCAAAAAAAAGACTTACTATTGTTCATGTAAAGTCTTTCTTTAAAGGTAACACAATAAGTCACGTTTTTTACATTTTTTAACGGACTTTTTTATGGTCATACAAAAAGTCTTCGTTTGATGAAACTTTTACTTTTACATGTGCTATTTGTTATAAATGAACTAGTGACTATCATATGTAACTGAAGGAGAGAACTGAATTAGTCATGAAACTTGGAAAATACCTCATTTCTATTTCTCGTCTTTCTTGTCTTTACTCCTCCCCTCCCAGCTACTCTCATGGCTCTCTCAAAACTTCCACTTGGAATCTTTTTATTACAAGACAAAGATCAGATTCGGTACACAAAGTACCGGGATCCAATTATCCGGAAACAACGGACCGAAAGTTGAATCATGAACCGGTGTCTCATGGGATGTGGAGCTATCCTACACATCTCGAGCATTGTTGCATCTACAGAGTGCCGGATCGTTTGCGTCGAGTAAATCCAGAAGCATACACGCCTCAACTAGTCCTCATTGGCCCTCTTCACCACTATTTAAAATCTCAAGCTCTAAAATCTCGTGGAGATATTATAAACACAAAGTCAATGGGCTACTTAAACATGGAGGAGCATAAGAAGGTTTACTTAGCGGAGTTTGCGCAAAAGTTTGAAGACAAAAACACGATTGATGAATTTAGAAGAATAATCAAAGCAGACGAAGAGACAATCAGAGCAAGCTACTCAGAGTCAACATCATGGATCAAATCTTCAGAGTTTGTGGAGATGATCTTGCATGATTCTGTTTTCATACTAGAGCACATGTTGAGGATTAAAGATGCTAACTCAAGAACCGAGAAAATAGCAGATGATCATCATCATGGTGCTGACTACAAAGGACTAAGAATCAAGAAAACAAGGGATGAAGCTCATGCTTACTACAAAGGATCAAGAACAGAGAAAACAGGGGATCTCATAGTGGACGACCCTTGTCTTCGGATCACTGTTGAAGAGGACCTCAAGTTGCTCGAAAACCAGCTTCCTTATTTCATCCTCGAGAAACTCTTCAATACAATCGTCCCAACACTCAGCCCAGAGGAGACATTCCGCAAATTAATCCTCAGTTACTTTGGATTTCAAGCTGACAGAATCAAAGCTAACTCCAGATTCATGCATTTCACAGATCTGCTCCGATGTGTTCGCGTAGATACACTTAGCTCAAAAAAACCACCGAAGACCAAATTTAGATGTTTACCTAATCTATTCGAGAGTGCCAGCATGAGGAAACATGGGTTAAGAAAATCACCAAAGGAAACGAGCATCAGACACATGTATAACGCTGAAAAGCTATATAATGCGGGGATGAAGTTTGTGGTCTTAAAAGATGAGTTCTCGATAGATGTGAGATTCGAGAGTCGTTGTTTGAAGATTCCACCGTTGTGGGTTCGTGATGATATGGAGCTTATACTGAGAAATATAATGGCACTTGAGCAATGTCATTACCCTTTCAAAGCCTACGTATGTAACTTTGTTACTTTCTTGGATTTCCTCATTGATAGCGGTAAAGACGTCGACCTGCTCATCGAAAAAGGTATCCTTTAACAGTAATGTATATATACCATTTTCAGGCACGTTATAGTGTATTGTTACATGATACAAATAATTAAACCGTTTAAATCATCTAGGTTATCGTTTTATGTTGTAGACATTAAATTCTAGGCCACCCTGTGCTTAACCTCGTGGAATGTCATCTTGTGATTTCTAAAGGGGTACTAAATAACTGGATTGGAGAGCAGAGGTCGGTGGCGGAGATGGTGAACAAACTTTGTTTGGGCGTCTTAGAGACTGAATCATACTATGCTGATATAGCAACCAAAGTCAATGCTTATTATGAATGTCCAGTCAACAGGACTCGTGCTGTTCTCACCCGTCAGTATTTCAGTAATCTGTGGACAGGTACAGCCACTATCGCTGCCACGCTTCTATTGGTGATGACTCTTATTCAGACGGTGGCTTCAGTCATTGACATAATGAAAAAGTGAGCTTTGTTCTCATACTTGGAAATTGAAACTCACTTGGAAAATGTTTTTGATGTGTAAAACTTTTATTACGAGAGTTGGTTTTGTAATGTTGATGTATCCTTCTGTGTTAAATTTTTAGTCAAATTTCATATATAGTATCGACGTTTATTATTTTATTTTTTTATCAATATTGGACTATAATTCATTAGCCTAATTCCTACATAATGCCGATAGTGTGATTCAATCCCTATGTGTGATATTATCTGCGTTCAATAGATTTACCACCTGTCAATAAATCAATTAAAGTCACTTCACAGCATCAGACATCTTTGACATTTGAATGGAAATGAAACGTTTCATATTTATCACAAACATATCTGATTAATTACCCCAAAGTCATTTTTGAAGTTTCAGATAAAAACGAACAAAATTTCGTCAATCAGTATAAAACATACTCTCTCCGTTTCATAATAAATGTCGTTTTAGAGTTAAATTTTTATTTCATTTTAAATGTCGTTTTGCTTTTTCAATGCAGATTTATTATCAAAATTTTAGTTTTATCCTTATTTCTCAACATTATTAATTACAAAAGTTAAAGAATATAACATATTAAATATGAATAAAACGGAAAATTTAATAATTTTCTTAATTTGTGTGAAATATGTCCAAACGATACTCTTTAAAAAGTACATGATTCAATTATTATACAATAGCCCGTTCCCAGATAGTACTGTAGTGAAACCAATAAGAGTGTTGATGATAAATCACCCGTCTTTGTATAATATTAATTTCTCTAGTAATTATAAAATTCAAATATTTAATTACAATCTTACATAGAAAACGTGAGTTTTAAAGGGTTAGTTGGAAAGAGAGCAATAATTAGAGGACATTTGGCTGACTTGGCAATAATTGAGATAATCACTACGTACATTAAATTTATAATCAAAATTGTTTGAAAATAAGGAGAAAACAAAACAGAGTAAACATTTGAAGAAGTTCATAGTTTCAGCTTTGACTCAGCTCTACATCTCTTTCTTCTCTCAATAGTGAATATCTAAGGTCAGTTTGTTTATCCTGTTTTTTTTTTCTATATGCCTTCCTCCATATGCTATACTCTCATAGCTTTCTTCGATCACTATATTTGTTGTAAAAACTCAGGTTTTTTGGATTATGGATATTAAGCAACCGGGAATGATTTATCCAGGGATGTGGCGTTATCCGAAGAATCCTAAGTATTGTTGCATTTATAGGGTCCCTAACTGTATACGTACGGTGAATCCAGAAGCATATACTCCTCAATTAGTCATCATTGGTCCTCTTCACCGTTATTTGATATCCCAAGCTCCTAACTCTCTTGGGGATATTACAAACACAAAGTTAATGGGCTACTTCAACATGGAGGCACATAAGAAGATTTACCTAGCCGAGTTTGCCCAAAGGATTGAAGAGGAAAAAACCATTGATGGATTCAGAAGAATAATCGAAGAAGATGAAGAGATGATCAGGGAAAACTACTCGGAATCAACAGCTTGGATTGAATCTCCAGAGTTTGTGGACATGATCCTTCACGACTCTGTTTTTATATTAGAGTTCATTTTAAGGAGTTCGTATGAAGGATCAAAGGAAGGGGATCCTCTCATGGACGAGTCATGTCTTGAAAACACGGTAAATGGAGATCTTATCTTATTGGAGAACCAACTTCCTTACTTCATCCTCGAGAAACTCTTCGATCCAATCATCTCTACACTGACACCGCACCAGACATTTCGTGAATTAATCATCCACTACTATGATTTCAAAGATAAGATCGGAAACAACTCAAAGTTCAGACACTTCACTGATTTGTTCAGGTGTGTCCGCGCTGAAACCCTTACAAAACTTCCTCGGGGGCAACTTAATCTCGTGGAACATATGTATAACGCGGATAAGCTAGATAATGGGGGAGTAAAATTTGAAGCCGTAGAAGGAGATTTTTCATTGTATGTGAGATTCGAGAAGGGTTGTTTGAAGATGTCTTGTCTCAGAGTTGATGACGAAGTTGAAATGACACTAAGAAACATAATGGCTCTTGAGCAATGTCATTACCCTTACAACGCTCACGTCTGTAATTACATCATATTCTTGGATTACCTTATTGACACTGATAAAGACGTCGAAATTCTTGTCGAAAAAGGTAACCTTTTTATCCTTGATATGGGCTTGTGTGTGTGTATTGATACGTGATGGTTTTGATATTGTAAGGGATAATACAGAATTGGATTGGTCAACATGGTTTAGTGGCGGACATGGTGAACAAACTCTGTGTGGGCATCCTCGAAAATGGTTCTTACTATTCGGACATAGCAGTTCAAGTCAATGCTCACTATTCAAACCCAATCAATAGGTCATGCGCGGTTCTTAATCGCGTGTATTTTGGTAACTTGTGGACAGGGACCGCCACTGTTGCTGCCACATTTCTGTTAGTGATGACTCTTATTCAGACTGTAGCTTCGATTATTCAGGTTATGCAGAACGCTTAAATGAAGTCAGTGGTATAGTATTTCCAAATAATCTCATGTCTTGTCAATTTGTCTTTCCCAAAATAAAGCATTGTTATTTGTGAAATTGTGGATTTTGAATCTGATTTTTATTGGAATGTAACTCAGAAGTTTTATTTGTCATGTTAAGCTTGAATTAGTTTTAATTCAATGAGCATGTTGAACTACTTCAAAGATATGGTATAAAACATAAGCATTCCTATGGCTATGGCCTATGGGTATGAAAGATCGTCCCAGAGCATTGACTTGAGATTATCAGGTACGATATTTGTAGCAATTGGTCAATAAAAAATCAGTTATTACACAAGTTGTCTAAATAAGAGGGTAGACAAAGTCAGTAATAACATTAGATAATAACTTTGCGCATTAAGGGTCTAATAAACAATTAGACTAAAACAATTCAAGCAAATTGGGGTTATTTTAATTTGTGGGGTACTAACTATCCGATCGCTTCTGTTATCGTATAAAAAAATTATATAAAAAAAATTATATAAAAAAAATGTGGGTTTAATTTGAATTTATTTAACTAAATGTGAATTCGAAAAGTCTTTTTCACTTAGTCAACGCAATAAGTATCGTTTTTTACATGAACAATAGTATTATAGTAAGTCATTTTTTAAAAGGACTTTTTATAATCAACTCAAAAAAGTCTCCGTTTGATGAACTTATTATACTTTTACATGTGCTATTTGTTATAAATGAACTAGTGACTTTCAGATGTAACTAAGGGAGAGAGCTGAATCTAAATCAGTCATGAAACTAGGGAAATACCTCATTTCCATCTCTCGTCTTTCTTCTCTTTACTCCTCCCCTCCTATCTACTCTCATGGTTCTCTCAAAACTTCCATTTTCAATCTCTTTATTACTAGACAAAGTTCAAATCATGGACAAAAAGTACTTATATATCCGGAAACAACGGAAAAAAAGTTGGATCATGAATCGTTTGCATCTCTTGGGATGTGGAGTTATCCAACACATCACGAGCACTGTTGCATCTACAGAGTCCCAGATCGTTTGCGTCGAGTAAATCCAGAAGCATACACGCCTCAACTAGTCCTCATTGGCCCTCTTCACCATTATTTAAAATCTAAAGCTCTCGAACCTCGTGGAGATATCATAAACACAAAGTCAGTGGGCTACGTAAACATGGAGGAGCATAAGAAGGTTTACTTAGCGGAGTTTGCGCAAAAGTTTGAAGACAAAAACACGATTGATGAATTTAGAAGAATAATCAAAGCAGACGAAGAGACAATCAGAGCAAGCTACTCAGAGTCAACATCATGGATCAAATCTTCAGAGTTTGTGGAGATGATCTTGCATGATTCTGTTTTCATACTAGAGCACATGTTGAGGATTAAAGATGCTAACTCAAGAACCGAGAAAACAGCAGATGATCATCATCATGGTGCTGACTACAAAGGACTAAGAATCAAGAAAACAAGGAATGATGCTCATGCTTACTATGAAGGATCAAGAACAGAGAAAACAGGGGATCTTATAGTGGACGACCCTTGTCTTCAGATCACTATTAAAGAGGACCTCATGTTGCTAGAGAATCAGCTTCCTTATTTCATCCTCGAGAAACTCTTCGATACAATCGTCCCAACACTCCGCGGAGACGAGACATTTCGCAAATTAATCATCGGATACTTTGGATTTCAAGCTGAAATGAAAGTCAACTCTAGATTCATACATTTCACTGATCTGCTCCGATGTGTTCGAGTAGATAAACTCAGCTCAGAAAAATCACCAAAGACCAAATTCGGATGTTTACCTAAATCATTCCAATGGGCTGGCATGTGGACACATGAGTCAAGAAAATCACCAAAGGAGACGAACATCAGACACATGTATAACGCTGAAAAGCTATATAGTGCGGGAGTGAAGTTTGAGGTCGAGAAAGATGAGTTCTCGATAGATGTGAGATTCGAGAATTGTTGTTTGAAGGTTCCGTCTTTGTGGGTTCGTGATGATATGGAGCTCATCCTGAGAAATATAATGGCGCTTGAACAATGTCATTACCCTTTCAAGGCCTACGTTTGCAACTTCGTCACTTTCTTGGATTTCCTCATCGACAGCAGTAAAGATGTCGACTTGCTCATCGAAAAAGGTAGCCTTTTATGTGTGTTATATACCATTGGTAGGGGCAGTCTAAGTGAATCCCATTCTATTGGACTTATATCATACAAATGATTAAATCGTATATATTGTAGACAGTAGACTCAGCCACCCTTTGCTTAACCTTTCTTAAATTTTATCTTGTGGTTTTCAAAAGGGATACTAAATAACTGGATTGGAGAGCAGAAGTCAGTGGCAGAGATGGTGAACAAGCTTTGTTTGGGAGTCTTCGAGAATGAGTCTTACTATGCTGAAATAGCGACTAAAATTAATGCCTTTTATGAATGTCCAATCAACAGGACTCGCGCAGTCCTTAGTCGCAAGTATTTCTGTAATTTGTGGACAGGTACAGCCACCGTCGGTGCCACGCTTCTATTGGTGATGACTTTGATTCAGACAGTGACTTCCGTCATTCAAGTTATGCCCAAAAAATGAATTTTGGTTTCTTTGCATGCTTGGACTGCTTCGTTGCACTCTCTACCTTCGGATCATTCTTGTTTAATAGACACAAAATAAAATAAAGAACTTGGACGGGAGTTATGTTGATGTGTAGAACTTTTTATCCCGAGAGTTGTTTTTGTAATGTGTATTGTGATGCATGTTATATAGTGTGGTTAGCAACATATTGTGTCCACGTGATCTATTGTCGAGTACTCGTCAAATATAATAGCTTTGATCCTTCTCTGCGTTTAATGATTGCAAGATTGAGTAAATATATGCATGACCATATATAGGTCCATAGCAATGTAAATTAGTCATGACCGAGTTTTTGGCCATTTGGCCTCACTTCTCATTTATGGAAACCAAAATTCGATTTTTGTATGTTAAGTTTCGCATCGACCCTGTTTTTACTTAAAACGTGTCAAAAGAAAGCACAGACAGGAAAAAAAAATGGTTTGCAAAGAACATAATAAAAAAACTATATGTAATAGTTATTAATTACGATAAGGTTTGTTTGTCTTACAATTGATACCAGTCGTGTTATTTTTTGGGGTTTAAAATCCGCATCAGATACCTTCCTCTTAAGTAATATATTCATTACCAAAACGTGGTGGGTACCAATAGAGTTAACAAGTTTTAAAATCTAAATTAATCGAGAAAAGTAGTTCTATATTATTAACCAATTTAGGATATGATTGAGGTTTTGAAATAAATCATATTAATTTACCCGTTTCACCAAAGAGGAAAATTTAGAACGTGTCTTTCTTCTTCTTCTTCTTTTCTTATCACCTCGGTTTTCTTCTTACTGCTCCTTTCCCTTGTACTCCCATGGATATCTCAACACTTCCAATTGGGAGAAATGCTTATGATTCTACAACATCCTCTGAGTCGGAAAATATTGACATTGAAGTGGGCACGGCCAATGAGTTGAAAAAACCGACTTCTGGACCTGGGAGGTGGCAGTTACCTACAAGCCCCGATCATTGTTGTATCTACAGAGTCCCAAACTGTCTGCGTCGAGAAAATCCAGAAGCATACACTCCTCAAATGGTCCTCATTGGACCTCTTCATCATTGTTTGAAACCTCAAGCTCTCGAGTCTCCTGGAGATATCAAAAACCCAAATTCCATGAACTACTTAAACATGGAGGTGCACAAGAAGTTTTACCTTGCGGAATTCGCAAAAAGGGTTGAAGGGGAAAAAACTATCGAGGGATTCAGAAGAATAATCAAAGAAGACGAAGAGATGATTAGAGAAAGCTATTCAGAATCAACAACCTGGATTAAATCTTTAGAGTTTGTGGAGATGATCTTGCATGACTCTGTCTTCATACTAGAATTCATTTTGAGGACTTTACCGAACAGGGGACGTGAGAAGACAGGGGATCATCTCGTGGACGAGCCGTGTCTTCAAAGCGTAATAAATAACGATCTCAGCATGCTCGAGAACCAGCTTCCTTACTTCATCCTCGAGAAACTCTTCGATCCAATCATTCCAGGACTCCTCCATAATCAAACACTCCGTGAACTCGTTATCACCCACTTTGAATACAAAGATATGATCAAAGACAACCCAAAGTTCAGACATTTCACTGATCTGATAAGGTGTGTCCACATTGAGACGATTCCTGAGAGACAGTTAGGAGACACCAAGTTCATGAAACGCATGTACAATGCGGATAAGCTAGATAATGCGGGAGTGAAATTCAGGGCCGTAGAAGATGATATCTCGCTGTATGTGAGATTTGAGGATGGTCACTTGAAGATTCCATGTTTCTTCGCAAATGAGGTTGAGGAGCTCATACTTAGAAACACCATGGCTCTTGAACAATGTCATTACCCTTTTGATGCATATATATGTAACTACGTCAAGTTCTTGGATTACCTCATTGACACCGATAAAGACGTTCACTTGCTTGTCGAGAAAGGTAACCTCATTTTATTGTTTAGATGGGATGATATGTGCGGGAGTGTCAGTGTGTGTTGATTTGTGATGGATTTTGTTTTTATAAGGTATAATACCGGATTGGAGTGGGCATCATAGGTCAGTGGCTAAGATGGTGAACAGTCTCTGCTTAGGAGTCGTCGAGGTTGGCTCTATCTATTCCAACATAGCAAAAGAAGTCAATCTACATTGCGATTGCAAAATTAACAAGTTACGTGCCAACCTCAAACGGGTGTATTTCAGCAACCTTTGGGTTGCGACAGCCACCATTGTTGCTACTTGTCTACTGCTGATGACTCTTAGCCAGTCCGTGACTTCAATCATGCAGGTTTTGCCGAAGAACACTCCTCCCTGAATCCACTCTCTCCCGAAATGTTCTTCTTTTATAAATAACCGTCCCATCTTTTATGATTCCCGAAAACATCTTAAGTTTGTATTGAATATTATGGCATAAAAATTCGTTAGATCTTCTCCAATAGATACATATAACTATATAACTCTCCGCAATCTTCAGATATGATATCGAAACAAGACAAGGTTATGTGTAAAAATCCTTGATGTTTGACATAAACTAATACAGAGCAACTACATTATGAATACACAAAAACCTCACCAAAATACGAACAAAATCTCATCAGACCTTATATCAAAACATACACGAAAATCGCTTGCAGCATTCGACAAAGTTGTTCGCACTATCAGAAATCTACCGAAGAGATGTTCATTCTCTTCATCATAAATCATCAGTCTCTACAAAACCAAAAACAATATCCGGTTTATCAAAATACAAACGAATTTGTAATCTTAAACCGGGTAAAAAAATGTCGTACCGGTGATTTGCTTTTTGGGTATCTGAGGAATAATCCCCAAATTGGTTCGAATATTATCTCCTAAATCAATCGCATCTTGAACCTAATCAAAATCAAATCTCAATCTCACACAATACAGAGATGATAACTAGAGATCAAATGATTTGGAATTTTACCGTGTGGATTCCAGTGGCGGTGATAATTGCCATGGAGGTTGTAGCTAATGCACCGACGAAGAGTGATGCGACACCGAAGGCTTTAAGAGGCATGAGACGCGTGTCTCCTGCGTAACCTCTACGAATCGATCTCACTCCCCACATGATCTGAGCTCCGCTTCCCATCGCCCACCACCAGTGAGCTGTTCCGTCGAATAAACTGCTTTCTCCGCCGTTCTGTTGCTCCATTTTCGCCGGAGATTGTGAAAATGGGGCGAAATCAGATTCTTTGTGTTGTCCTCTGTGTTTGTTGCAGGTTTTATGGGCTTTAGTTTTGGGCTTATTGGCCCATATTTGTCATTTGGGCCCTTTCTTGTGTTTTATTAAGGTTTTTTACCAGCCTACGTACTAATTTTGTTTGGGTGGAGTAATCCATGTAAATAATTTTCTTAATGGATTTGGTAGATGACATCGTTAACTTTTGTTGTATTAGATTAAATCTAAAAGTTTTTCAACTATCACATACTCATAATATTGATTTTTTTTTGTTAAATTCACAGAAAAAAATATCATACGAATATTCAATTGTGTTAAAATATAGGGTTAAACATTTGAATTTAAAACCCAAAGAGGTATATAAAAATGTGAAAAAACTCTAACCTAATTATACAATGTTACCACTTATAGACAAACTTAAATAAACATAAACAAAAATATATATTATTTTATTACATTTAATTTATTAAAACTGAGAAATATTCGTGATTTGCTTCTTATGTGATGGCTAAGAAGGAATCACAAGTACTTTTGCTTCTACAGAGTCCCGCATCTTTTTGCGTCGAGTAAATCCAGAAGCATGCACACCTCAATTAGTTCTCATTGAACCTCTCCATCATCATTTAAAATCTGAAGCTAGCAGCTATCAATGCAAGAGAAGGTTAAATATGTACATTGATTTTCTAAGAATTTAAAATTTTGAGATCTCAATGTTAGTGGTTTATTGTTTCTTAATTTTGTTAGTAAAGTACACTATTAATTGGTTTAATGACTTAATTTGATAGTATAATGTTTCAAAAAAAAAAAAAAAAATTTTGATAGTATATATGTTATCTTTGACATTAACATATTCGATTCTTATTTGTGTAGTAAAGTGGTATGATTTTTTAAAAAAAAATCTTATAAAATCCAATGTTATTTGGTACATATATTTTCTAAATTTTTTTTTTTTTCAGATCTCAGTGTAAATGATTCATAGATTCTTAATTTTTTAACCAAAATACATGCATATGTCACTTTTGATACCACATTATTGCATTGATATGAATATATATGCATGTCAAAGATGAAAAATCCAATTAAATTAATTATCAAACGTCAATATATTTTGCCAAAAACATTAAAAATCTATGAACCAATCACATTAGAATTACTAAAAACTTATATCTTTACCACTTGACAACATATACTTCAATCAAATAACTAAATGTCAAACATAATAATTACAACATACTGTGTATACATCCTTGAAATCCGTAGATACATGCTACAACTTTCTTTTTGGGTTCAAGCCTTGTTCAATAATTTCTATATGTATAAAGGACATAAATAAACACGAATCACTAGAAACATCCAGCTTATCACAAAATAATTTGATTTATACAAATATTATCATGGTATCCATAAAAAGACACAGTTAATGGGATACTTAAACATGGAGGAACATAAGAATATTTACTTAGAGGAGTTCGCGCAAAGGTCTGAAGACAAAAACATGATTTTGTTGTTCAGAGAAATAATCAAAGAAGATGAAGTGAAAATCAGAACAAGCTACTCAGAATCAACGTCAACACCATGAAGTAAATGAGCAAATAAGATGAGGTGAAAATCAGAGCAAGCTACTCATAATCAACGTCAACATCATGAACCAAATTCAACTATTTAGCTGATCTATTTCAATGTGTCCACATGGAGACAGATGATGGGTTTAGAGAATTAGCAAAGACCAAATTCAATCATTTTACTGATTTATTTTGATGTGGTCGTGTGGAGAAAGATGGGTCAAGAGAATTAACAAAGACCAAATTCAAACAGTTCATTGATTTATTCCAATGTGTTAATGTGGATAAACTTGTGTCAGAAAATTCAACAAAGGACATGAGAATCAAACATATGTATAACATGAAAATGTTGTATAGTGGAGAAGTGGAGTTTGTCGCCATGAAAAATGAGTTGTCGATAGATGTGAGATTTGAGAACGGTTATTTGAAGATACCTAGTTTGTGGGTTGGTGACGACACGAAGATCGAGAAATATAATGGCGCTTGAACAACGCTATTACCCTTTCGAAGCCTACATTTGTAACTTCGTCACTTTCTTGGATTTTCTCATCGATATTATATCGATTTGCTTATCGAGAAAGGTAGCATTTACACATATATTATCTGATAATGTGTATATATTTGATTGTTCTAACAAACATAGTATGTTTTTAATTGTGAAATTTAACATCCATATCTTGCTGTGTTTTCAGTTGTTTTAAATTTTGTTTTATCTGGTGGAAAAGAATTTTAATGGTGAAATTTATAATCCACATTTTGCTGTGTTTTCAGTTGTTTTTAATGGTGAAATGTCTTCTTTTTCCCCCCAAAATAAAACAAATTTTAAATTCCATCATTTTAGTATAACTCAATTGGGATATTAACATGTCATTCCCAAAATATTTAAGTGTTCCAACCTTTCAAAAATTGGGATATTAACATGTCATCAATACACATACAATTAAAATTTAGTATAGCCACAAATGTTGTGGAGATATCAATACTACAACGCAATACCAAATATTCATAAGAATACTCAAACATAAAATACAATACAAACCCTTAAGCGCTCTGCATAACCTGAATGATTGAAGCCACAGTCTGAATAAGAGTCATCAACAACAAAAATGTAGCAGCGATGGTGGCCGTTCCTGTCCACAAATTACCGAAATACGCATGTTTTAAGACAGCGCGTGACCTATTGATCGGATTTGCATAGTGATCATTGACTCTTAATGCTATATCAGAATAGTAAGAGTCAACTTCGACAATTCCTAAAGAGAGCTTGTTCACCATCTCCGCTACTGAACCTTGATGTCCTATCCAATTTTTTATTATTCCTAAAAATATCCAAAACCATCACACTTCAGTCCATACATACCATCACATTTTATGTAGTGACATACATATAAATAAAACCGAAATTTTTAAATAAAAAAACTCAATCACAGCTCCTATCAAGAATGAACTAAACTTGCTAGACATTATCAATGATTTTGTATCAAATAAACCTAACTTAAACCAAATTTAGTGTAACATAATCATATTATTCAACTAAATTTCACATAGTGCAGGGACGGGATAAGATGGACTTGAAAGCTTGTGACACACTAATAACATTTTGAAACCAAAATAACTTAACAGTTCTCAAACAAATAATTAAAAGAATCTAAAAATGTATTCCTACCATTCTCGACAAGCAAATCAACATCTTTATCGGTGTCGACGAGGAAATCCAAGAACATGATGTAGTTACATACATAAGCGTTGAAAGGATAATGGCATTGCTCAAGCGCCATTATATTTCTCAATGTCATCTCCACATCATCACGGACCCAGAAACATGGTATCTTCAAACAACCATTTTCAAAACTGACCTTTAACGAGCATTCTTCTTTAACGGGCTCAAATTTCACTCCAGCACTATCTAACTTATCTGCATTATACATGTGTTCGATGTTGTTTTTGTCATCCATCTCTCGCCCTCCTAACTCAATTGTCTCTATCCGGACACACCTAAACAAGTCTGTGAAATGTCTGAACTTGGAGTTGTTTCCGATTTTGTCTTGTAATCCAAAGTAGGTGATGATTAATTTGCGGAATGTCTGGTCCGGGAGGAGTCTTGTGATTATGGGACCAAAGAGTTTTTCAAGAATGAAATAAGGAAGCTGATTCTCGAGCAAGATGAGATCTTCATGGACTGTGTTTTGGAGACATGGCTCGTCCATCAGAAGATCCTCTGTTTTCTCTGTGTTTTGTCCTTTGTAGTACGTCCTTAAAAGGAATTCTAGTATGAAAACAGAGTCATGTAGGATCATTTTCACAAACTCTGAAGACTGAATCCAAGTTGTTGATTCTGAGTAGCTTGCCCTGATGATCTCTTCGTCTTCTTCGATGATTCTTCTGAATCCATCAATGGTTTCCTTCCCATCAACCCTTTTTGCAAACTCCGCTAGATAAATCTTCTTATGCTCCTCCATGTTTAAGTAACCCATTAACTTTGTGTTTGTGATGTCTCCTAGAGATTGGAAAGCTTGAGATTTTAGAGAATGGTGAAGAGGACCAATGAGGAGTAATTGAGGTGTATAAGCTTCTGGATTTACTCTACGCAATCTCTCAGGCACTCTATAGATGCAACAATGCTCAGAGCTTTTTGGAAAACGCCACATTCCAGGAGCTAATTTGGATAACTCATAGATCATGCTCATATTGCTTTTCTTCCTTGCAATATCCAACGTCTAACGGTTTACAAAATTTAGTAGAAAAGTTGAGATTGGAGTATAAGCGTAAGGAAGAGGAAGAAATGCTATGACTTGCTTACTACTCAGTGAAAAAGATATGCATCGACGATGATCACAATTCCCGAGCTTGTTCAAAACTTTTTACTTTTTCTTTTCTCTTTTTTTTAGTAATTTACTTTTGTGTTTTACAGGATTAATTTGCTTTTGGTTTAAAGAATTTTATTAAAGATATGTTCTTTTTCTTTAATCCCGAATCCAATGAGTGAAGTTATTTAGTTGAAAATTTCCGAGACCATTTAAAGATGAAGAAGTGTTTTTTTTAGCAAATGCATAAATAAAATTTCATGTGTATATACAAATATATGTGAATTTGTATATACATTTCTCGAAACCTATAGAAAAATATATGTTTTGTCAGTTAAGATGTATTCATTTAAAATGTTAGTTCTGATGATTATGTTATGTAAGTACAAATGCAAATGTATAAAACAATAGTCTCTATACATTTTATACAATCATGACCAGCATTGGCTGAATATAGCATATTTTTTGGGCCACACCAAATCTTCCTTTTGGCCCCGACCTAATCTTGATATTTATATTAATGTAGTGAGTTGTGACACCATTGTCCAACTGCGATGTCTCTAATTTTTTACTAATATTTCCTTATCAAATCATATATATTTAGCAATGCTTCTTGAAATGTGGGGTTGAGTGTAAGGACGAGAAGACTCTATTTTTTCTAAAAATGTAAATATCACTAAAAATGAAAGTACAGGTTTTACAACTCGAAAGAATGTGTAAGACGCCTAATTTGCAACAGGAAACTGTTTAATATTAGGCCCAAAAAGAGAAACATTTACACTATGAGTTTAATTACAAGCTAAGTACATGATAATAAATATACAAACCTCGCCTAAATATTAGTCTTTTTACGTTAACACCATCTTTTTAGTTTTTGTTTATTGGACAGTAGGAATGTAAATGCAAAACATACTCTTTTATTCATAATTCTTCTCGGCAATGAGTCACAATCTTTTTTTTGTCAATCACAATCGTACTTTAAAGAAAAGAAAATTGAATATTCATCGTTCTGAGGCTATGAACAATGCATATCAGTTTAGAGTTGACACATGACAGTACTGATTACTGAAGGTTCTTCAACAACAACGAAAAAAGCAATATAAATGTGTGTGCATTACATATTAATAATGGAGTACACTGAAAACCAAGAAAAAGGAAATAAGAACAATAATGGAGTAACGAGAAGTACACTGTTTAATTATATTAATGGAAAAAGCTGGTGTTTATTTTGGTTGTTTCATCATTAATCAAAATTAAAGTGCTTCTTAGTTATATAATGGCGCCGAATCGAATAAAACTATTTATGTAAATGTATACAGTTTTTTTTTTTTTTTTTTGAAACATTGTAAATGTATACAGTCGCGTACGTGTAACGTTATATTAAATATCAAGACGACAAGACCCATGTGTATTGATTAAAAAAACTTAAAAAATCAGCTCAAATTAATATCTGAACATATATATTACTTTTGGAGTAATTTCACAAAATGTTCTGAGTTTCAACACATAGTGAAAGATGTTTGATTTTGAACCATTTTCTAAATTTAGATACATTTGCTATTTATTTTGATTAACAAACAAACGAAGAAAATGTTTATTTTGAAATATTACGTATAGAAATTGTTTTACATACAAAATTTGCTATATGATTCAGACAATTGTCCTAAAAAAAATGTTTTGTCGTAATATTTATATAGTATTAACAAACTGAACTGAGCATGGGTGAAGGGGACCGCTTATTAACGTGATTCATGTGATTAATTTAGAAACTAATTAACCATTTTGTATTACAAACGTCCAAATCATAAAATTTTATGTACTCCATACAAGACTATAAACTATAATTGGAATAGAAAGAAATAAAGTTGACGCTTTGCATGTTAATAGTAATTATTATGACGTCGGGCAATTCCAGAGACAAAGTTGATCATGTTCATGGGTTATGAAGGTGACGCACATGCACGATGGTCGGTTCATATATGTAACAAGAGATGGTCAAATAACAAAATCAACGAACACCATCTAATTGTTATTCGATTTTTAGTTTCTTTTTCTGTTTCTATAGTAATTGATAAGAAAACAAAAAAAAAAGTATTAAAGTATTATGTACTACATAATTGTAAAGACACGTTATTTCCATTTAAGTTCACATGGTGGAAAGTGAATACTGATGGTGGACAGTAGATTTAACAATCCGGGACCCATTTACACAACGAAAATCATAAAGATTGTTTACTCATGTTTTTTTCATTATAATATGAAAAGAAAAACACAAAATGAAACAAAATAATTTAGAGTAATATTAATAGCCAAGGCCACTTCAGGGTGCAACGTATACATTCTAACTCTTCTTTTCTCTCTAAAATGGAAAAGCAAATCAACATAGAGACTAGTGTCACTACTCATCATCAAGACAATAATGCTTCTTCCATTATAACAACCTCCACCGTCACCGCCGCAACATCTTCATCGGAATCTTGGACTTCCTCCAAAAGAGAGGGAGGAAAGAAGCGAAAGAGCAACGTCGAAGGTGGTGATAATAAGACTCCGACGTCATATAGAGGAGTAAGGAAGAGGAGTTGGGGGAAATGGGTATCTGAAATTAGAGAGCCAAGGAAGAAATCAAGAATATGGCTTGGGACTTATCCAACGGCTGAGATGGCGGCTCGAGCTCACGATGTAGCTGCTTTAGCTATTAAAGGGAATCCCGGTTATCTAAACTTCCCTGAGTTATCCGGTTTACTTCCTCGTCCGGTTAGTTCTTCTCCTAAAGATATACAGGCTGCAGCTGCTCTGGCAGCTGCAGCCACCTGGGGAGAACCGAAATTAGTTGAGCTGGAGACCGATGAGCTAAGCCATTCGGCTCAGTCTTCGGCTTCCAGTAGTGTTGTGTTTTCTTCAGACACGTCGGAGACTTCGAGTTTGGATAAAGAGAGCAATGAAGAGACATTGTTTGATTTGCCTGATCTTTTCACCGATAGATCGATGAGTCAAAACGATGCGTTTTGTTTCTTTAACGACATTTCGACGTGGCAGCTTTATGAAGAGGTTGTGGGGTTTGGGTTCGAAGAGCCGTTTGCTTGGCAAAATGACTAATCTACCCTCCATTTTCTTACTAAACACGTATATAATATAGTTCCAATATGGTTTTGTTAATTTGCTATTCTCTTCAGTGTGTTATAACTTTATGAATAAAAATGAGCTCGTTCCGAATAATTGTACGTGTGTCGACTGTTGTGACAGAAGTGATATAAGTGAATATGTAATAAGTGCATGACAGTGGCACAAACGTAAGTTAAAGTTAAAAATTTGCTCACAAGGACATGAATGCAACGTTTGTTGATAGACTGATGATAGTGACACAGTCTCGAACTTTTTAAGCTTTTTTTGTATTCTCTCGTTTTTTTTCGTTAACGATATTCTCTTTGGACCCCTCTAGATTTAAAGAAAAATAAAAGACTGTTGACTTACACATGGACTAACAAGATTCGAAACGTAATTATTCTCTTGTCTACAATGTAATTAATCTATGTTATCGACGTTTACATGTAATAACAAAAATATAATAAAATCTTTGTATTTTCCATCTTTGGCTAGCCATCACTGTTTTCTAAGACTGATTTGACATATTTGATTAATAATTATATTAGGTTAGTGGGCAATCTAGTGAAAATTTGGTTATGATTAGTTTGTCTCACCGGTTAACATTTTTTATTGTGTACAGAAAGTTATGTTTTAATTTTCGAAAAGTAAGTTAAAAATCCAGATAAATGAATATCCGTTGACAAAATAACAAATTTATCTTATCAAACACATCTTTTCCCCCTCAATTTATACTAAATTTTCAAGTAATCGAACATACATGACATGTTGTTAAATAAGCATATATTCTATCTTAAGATTATTAACAATAATTTTGTAACTAATAAAGTGACCATGACAAAAAATTAGATTAGTCGATTGACGATTATCCCAATTAGACCGGTTTTCCAACAAAAACACAAAAATCTTTCGAAACTCTAAAATTTTTTATATATAATCTCGATCTAAAATAATGGAATTTAGGTGCTAAAATAAGTTATATGCTTTAAAGCCATCATAATTACAAAAATCGTTGGAGGCTTAGTGGTTGAGCTTTAGACATTCCATAACTCAATGCCGGCCTTGTTATATATACAAGCTGCTAAATTTATAACCTATAGTTAGAGTAATCATAATGAGTTTATAGTACCATATATGTCATATTTCGTGTCTGTGCGTCACTGATGAGACCATAATTGCCAAATTGAAAGTGAAGGGAGACAAGCTTTTGCTTAAATTATCGGTTTATTATTATATTTAGGGTGGGAATATAACATGACTCACATGTTCATCATTGCTTCTTTTCCTTTTAAAGTTATAATAAGTTAATAACCTTTCACTTTTTATTTTCATTTGTCAAATTTCTTTATAATTTTACGTGAAAGGTGAAAGGATATATGCTTATAACACAGTGGAAATGCTTTTGTCCAACATCTTACTTTGTCCACTGTATGAGGCATAACACGACTGTTATGGATTCCCTAACACATTCATTGGATCCCAAAAGACTTAGTGCTTGTAATAATAATAACTGGATACATTTATAAATTCAACAAAATGCAAAATTATATCCTTTCCTAAAATAGATTAAGCGATTAATTAACAATCTTTATATTATAAAGACAATTACAATATTTATGTTACTTAAAATAAGACCTTCAGAATTCGAAAAAAAAAATCCATGATATATATATATATATTTGAATAACTCAAAGATTATGAGCCGAAACACATGAGACATTACTATAATATGTTATATGGGCTCGTTCGAAGAGTCACTCAAATCAGTGACTTATATATTTTGTCTGAGAATTGTATCGATTGAGTTATTGACTTTTGGTAATCCATGATATTTCTACATAAATATAAACCAGATTTTCATTCGAAGTTTCGTAAATATATAACTTTGATTCGAATTTGAAATTTGACTCAAGAACAGGATAAAGGTTGGTGAAATTCTTGAAAATTTTATAGGCATGATATAAGTATATTCTTTTTGGTAGACATATGAGTTGTTGGGAACATATAAACGATAGTGGATGTGATAGTGAACTCACTATCAACATATTATCTCTACATGCAATATTAAATTTGTCGATAATCAATTTAAATACTTATTCTATTCTCTCATGATGTTAGAGTTTGAATTGTATGTATGGTGACTGGTGAGAGCCTCCATTGAAACAAAAAGAAAATTATGGAGACACATGAGTTTTTTTTTTTGGGTTTTAGTGGCGACATAAGTATCTGTTTGATAGCAACTAATCTTTCAACTATTGGTATTATATAAAGTAGTTAATATTATATATTCGTCCCCAGCCGTGAGTTATATACTTAGCTCCACTCAACATCTAATCTTTTGTATTTTTATAATTATTTGAAGTAAAAGATTCTGATTATTATGAATATATCTACATCCGATTCCACACGAATGTACAAGAATGTACATTAATTAAAACCTTACAAATTACTAGGAGCTGAATTCGTCTTTTGGCAGGTTGCGTTATATATGGACAGAAACTAGTCCAAGTACTGAAATATAAACAATGGTTATAATACAAAATAAGATTATATTAAAACATATCTTTATCTTTGGAATAAAGTGGGGAAAAAAGGGGGGAAAAAACAAGCAAGCAGAAAGAAGAAAATGAAAGCAACAGCAGAAGAAAGAAAATAATGAAAGATTCATATTGTTCACTTGATTAACATATTTTTTTTCGTCTCAATGGAAAGAAATATAAGAAAAAAAAGTTCAATAGGAGAGCATGTGGGGCAAACTGAAATTGCCTACGAAAGTAACCAAACCCAAAAACAAACAAATAATTGGAGACAATGGAAAAGATCTTTAAGCATAACAGATTTATAAGACCGAGACAATAGTTTAATTGGTAAATATCTTAATTGGTAAAAAAATTTGCTGATTTTAATGGTTATTGGGACGAGAACACATAATTTATTCCAAACCTATATCGAGAACATTTCAGTTATTTAGAGAGAGAGAAAAAAAGGTATTCAGAAAGGAATTTGAATGTTTTTATATTATAAGTTATCTTTGGCTCTAAGTCCATGTGATTTGTGTGTTCGTGAAGCAAGCATATAGACTTTTCTAAGATTTGGTTCCGTGGTCTGACAAGTTTTAGATTCATCCCAACATGCATGTGTCCTCATCATAATTAAGTTGATAATGACACAACCATATCATATTTTTCATGCATGTGTGAATACATTTGGTGATATGTAAAAAGTCTTTCAAAATAAGCATCTTGCATTTGCTTTGAAGTTAATATATCCAAAAGGAGCTGAAACAACAATTGATAAACGATAATACTAAAGACTACAACTCATAGTCCAGATTTGCTGATCCACAAACTTTATTGTATCTTCTCATATTCATTTTACAATTCTCGCCTATATGTATAGGGGTGCCTAAGTTCTAGCTTTTTTTGTAAGAGCTAGTATTTTCTATGACTCACCTAATAGCACTACTTAATCGCTAACTATTGTTTTAGGATACTCTATAATCCTTATCCATGTCCCTAAATAATTTATGTATTCATTCACTTTTCTTGATAGATAAAGAAAGACTACTCAATTTGACATAATTCTAGAATATATAATCTCTCATTTTTTGGACTTTTAATTTTGGATACATATCAATTATTTTGCTTGAGCTAATGGAGAAAATATCCAGCACATATATACTACTCTTATGGTCAATCTTTTAGGTCAGTCTTCGATCGTGATCGTCCTCCATGTAATTGGACCCAAGATATGCATTTTCATCTTTTCAATTCCCAATTTTTTCGCTTTTTTTTCATTTTACCAAAAGAACAAAACTCTAAAAAGCAATGAAAATACCATAAAATCGGTAGAAAATATGATTTTGAACTTATACAAATAAAATTAGCCTTCAACACATAGTTGGCTAGGAAACCTTTGATTGATTTTCAACCAAAAAAAACATCAATTTTTTTTTTGAATAAGATATTAAATTTTATTCAAAAGGAAAATAAATGTTTACAAACCCTGAGTCAAAGCTACAAACGAATTATAGAACTTTCATAGCTAAGAAAGATCAATAAAAAAAAAAATTCTTCTCCGAAACCAACAAACCAAAGCTGTTTCCAGTCCCAAGTTTCCCTGTTGAACTGTTACTATGCAATTCCTGATTACTTTGTCAATAAGTTTTACCAGCACACTACTAGGTCGTGAGGCTTCTCCATGCTTTCGACGGTTCCTTTCCCACCATATATGGTACACAGTCACTTGAAGACCACAACGCAGCAAGTAGCTATCCACTAAGGAAGCAGAATGATCTACAAGCATATGCATAAGAGCATTCCAACAAGTTGTGTATTTCTGCCCCATAATTCTGCCCATCAAAGCATGCCACCCAGAGGAAGAGTAATCACAGCCAAAGAACAAATGCCCAATATCCTCTTCTCTCCCAATACAAAGGACGCACTCACATGTTACTCCCACATTCCATTGCTTCATTCGAGCCCCTGTAGCAAGCCTGTTTTTCATTGCTAACCACATGATAAATGAATACTTGGGTACACAGTGCTTGAACCAAACCCCATTCGCCCATCCAACTGTTGGCCTTGGAGTTCGTAATTGATGCCATGTATCTTTTGTGGTGAACTGATTTCTATACACACCTTTACTGGTTTTCCAAAGGTGAATATCATCCCCAGCCTCAGCTCTATTTGCTAAACATACCTCCAATTCTCTTTCAATTTAAGCTAGAACTGGCACCTGATGATTCATGGATCTTCTTATAATGGGAATATCAGAGATTCTCATGTCTCTTAACACTCTAAAGTCTATATAACACCCCCACCACCAAAGACATCCCACATTCTCTCTATACTACTCCAGCAGATACATTCGCACCATTTCCCACCACTACTTTATGAAAGCCCTTTGAAAAAAAAAAACACAAAAAACATCAAATTAGAGCCTAAGCCTTTGGTTTAGTGAATATTAAGATGATACCAAAACATTTCACAATTAAAATGGACTGTTATAGTATGAAAAGCCCACTTGTGTACCCAGGCCCGTGTGTGATTCTCTAAACCATTTTATAAACAAAGCTTAAACCGGATGAAACATAATTTTTGCGGTTTATTCTTAAACCAATGAGACGCCGTCGTTTTCTATCAACCGGAAACGACGTCGTTAAGCTGATTTCACATTCTCCTAAATCCAGTGAGGTTTCTTCAACATTGTAAAACCCTAAATCGTGTTCTAGGTCAATCGAATTTCTTAAACGTCGTCTTTTTCAAAATCTCCGTCGTGGGTTGCTCAAAGTTTTGATTTTGTGGATTCTGAATTCGTTGGTAGGTAGTTATAGCTAACAATGGAAGGAAGATTAGCTAATACTTGGAGATTGACTGTTAACGAAAGCAAATTCGTGGAAACTGCTTTGGAATCTGAGCTTAGAGTCGATGGTCGGGGCCTTTATGATTACAGGAAACTCACAATCAAGTTTGGAAAGTAAGTGTGCCTTCAATTTTGTGATGATTTTGAGTGTATGTAGTTGCATTTTGCTTGTGTTTATGATAGTATCTTTAGTCTAGTTAAAGAGGTTTTGATTTTGTGTGTGTGTTGAATAGAGAATGTGGTAGCTCAGAAGTTCAACTTGGTCAGACTCATGTGATGGGTTTTGTGACTGCTCAGCTGGTACAGCCTTATAAAGATAGGCCTAATGAAGGGTCATTGTCTATCTTTACGGAGTTTTCGCCTATGGCTGATCCGTCGTTTGAGCCTGGTCGTCCTGGTGAATTTGCAGTGGAGTTGGGACGTATTATAGACCGTGGTCTAAGGTAAAATTCTCTCTTTTGGTTCATCTGTATTGATCTTGTAGAACATTGGAGTAATGGTAATTTGGTTGCAGAGAAAGCCGCGCGGTGGATACGGAGTCGCTCTGTGTTTTAGCTGGAAAGATGGTCTGGTCTGTTCGTATTGATCTTCACATTTTGGACAATGGAGGGTGGGTTTTATTGGCTACTGTAATTTTTCTCTCCGTAAATGTTCATTAGAGGTTCTGGTTTTGAAATGATCTCTTGTATAGGAACTTGGTTGATGCTGCAAATATTGCTGCTTTAGCAGCTCTCATGACGTTTAGGAGACCCGACTGCACTGTAGGAGGAGAGGACAATCAGGAAGTGGTCATACATCCTATAGAGGTTAGTCAGATTTTTGGTTTTGAAAAAGTTTTTAGAGCTTGGTAAGTAGAGAAATTTAACTGTTTACACTATCTTTACTTTCTTTTGCAGGAAAGGGAACCGGTTCCATTGATTATACACCATTTACCAATAGCCTTCACATTTGGATTTTTCAATCAAGGCAATACTGTGGTAAGAACAATTATGTTTATAGTGAGAATCTATTTTACTTTGTTTTTTCTGTTCTAAGATATAAAGTGTGATGTGCTCTTATGCAGGTGATGGACCCAACTTATATTGAAGAAGCTGTTATGTGTGCGAGAATGACTGTGACAGTTAATGCCAATGGCGATATATGCGCAATCCAAAAACCGGGAGAAGAAGGCGTGAACCAGAGTGTAATCCTTCATTGTCTGCGTCTTGCTTCTTCAAGAGCTGCTGCAATAACAAAGATTATTAGAGAAGAAGTGAGGTTTCTTAATCTAAAATGTTTTCCATATGGATCCAGAAATATTCAACAACTCACATTTTTCATGCTTGTGCTTTGTTTTCATGGTGTAGGTTGAAGCATATAACCGTGAGAAGAGCTTACAGAAGGTGAAGCGACATCCCGTTTTGGGTAAATCTGAAGTTTCTGGACCTATTGTAGCTGTAAAGGAGGGACAGAAGAAGTCCACAGACCAGGAAAAAGATGCAGAGATATCTCGGGAACATGTCGAAAAACTAAAGCTTTCTCCAGAGGAACTAAGAAACAATAAAGAACAAGAAGCTACTGGCTCTCCTGCCAATTTTAAAGCCAGTCCATCGAGTTGGTAAATTCTCAATCTCTCTCATGCTCCTTTTTTTATTTACCACGTATCTGAATCTTTGTTTTGGAACCATTAGCAGGGATCCTTACTCAGAACCTATGGATGTTGACACTCTCAAAGTTACTCTTGCGTCAAGAGGTAAAAGTTTTTTCGGTTCCTTCTTCCCCCATATTTCGTGTCTTCTAGAGAGATAAGGAACTGAAACTTGTCTCTTTTAATCCTAAGGGAATTCCGAGACTAAGTTACCGAGCAAGAAGAAGAAGACCGACTCTGGAAATGCGCAGAAAGATGGTGAGATTCCAGTTGAGGAAGTGAGTGAAGATTTAGAGAAGAAAGATACAGCCGAGGGTACAAAACTGAAGGATGGAGAGAAGACACTTCAAGATGCTGTGAAACCTAAGAAGAAGAGGAAAAACAAAAGCTAAATGTCTTGTAGTAGTTTTTTTTTTTTTTTTTTTTTNGTTTTTTTTTTTTTTTTTTTTTTTTTGTAAGAGCAGATTTATTTTTGACAATTTTGAAGAAATTGGATCGGACGAAACCAAACATAGTATGATTTTTTCTTATATAAATGATGTATGGTTTATCTCATTTGATCATCTAGTCTTCGCTTTTGAACATAGGATTATATTTAGCTATCCTACTAATACATACATCAGTCTCTGTGCCTAATCGTGTTAATAATCCTATCTCATTTTTCCAATGAGTAAAACATAAATTATGTTTGTTGGCCAAACTCGTATCAGCAGTCTATGAAATCGATTTCATAAAACCGTTGCTTTTGTTATTTTTCAAATTATCGTTCTACCTTGGCCAAGAACCCCTTCTTTCATTGTCTTGCAACATCAGAAGTGGCAAAAGAAATCTGCAAAACCGAGAAAGAGATTGTGTTATTAGATTAACACAGTTAACTATTTAAACTACACAAAATGTAATAAAGCTTTTAGATTGTGCCAATTAGTAATTTCCACACCTGAACAAGAAACTAAATGCTTTCTCTGAGCTTAACGGGAAGGTCAAGATCAGGTTCAAAGGGAGTCAACGAAGAGAAGTAATTATCAACCATGTCCTCTGAAACTTTCTCTAAGCTTGGTGGATCCCACTGCACAACACAAGTTCTTATCAATTACACATTGGTAATGATTCATCTTTTTGTACTGACATAATATACATTTACGGGTTATTGACATGATTAATGAATACCTTTGGTGCTTCGTCCTTGTCTATTAATCGTGCTCGTACTCCCTTTTCACCATGAAACATTTTACTCATCAAAATCACTCATTAATCTGTTTGGAAAGTCAAATTTTATATACAGGAAACTCACATACCTCGCAAAAGTTGCTGGAAAAACTCCCGATTGTTCCTTGTAGCGACATTTTGTACTCTCGAATTAAGCACTGGTCAAGTGTTTGATGTCTTCCTTCTCGGACCTTTTGGAAAAGTTTAAATAAGCTATATACGTTGAGTGAATGAAATGGAATATTTGAAATTTTAACAAACAAAGCTAATAGTAAACTTACAGATCTCAATGCGACCTTTAAGGATAAAGGCGAGGCTTCTTTAAGTCTGCGTAGAGTAGTAGCACACCATATGTCTTTTGTTCTACTTGCTTCCATTTCCTGATGAGAACCATAGACCACAGACCCGAAACACCGTTATATCTAGTGACGGTTACACTGGCGGAATCATTTGTAAATAAGACTTACCAAAGAATCAATAATTTCTTCCATTGTGTCATGGCTGAAACACTTATCAACTAATTCGATCCTGAGAAAAAATCGGAGACAAGACAAACTTAGGAGCTGGTTTGAGAATACAAGGCAGTAAAGGTTTCTATCTCCAGGATTCGGGAAAACAAACTTGCGAATAACACCAGTGTTTTCTGGATGGGCAACTTCTGAGCATTTCTCTAAAGTCGACTCAACAACAGAAGGATCATCGGTGAGGAGGTTCTTGAGCTGTTCTTCCAATACAGGAATCTCCTGTTGAAGGAGAAATAAGCATTACTACCTAGCATGTAAAATAGAATTAATGAAGACAGAAAAAATCAAATTCATGTAACCTCAATTATACCTTACTGCTAACATAATGTGTTGCAAGTCCACATGCCAACATTTCTGCTCCACTAAGCTTTAACCCAGTCAGGCCTAGATACTCCCCTGCATATACTCCATTTAATCATCCCTCCTACGGAGCTAATGTATACTATGAAAGAGGCAACTTTTAAAGAATTTAAGCAGTTCCAAAACTTATCAAAAGCATACCTAAGCGACCGGGTAAGTGGGATAGATTAAAGGAAGCACCAGCATCAGGATGAAAACCAATGACTGTTTCTGGGGTCGCAAAAATCTGCAATATCCAAGGGATAATTACTGCATACTACAAGAAGCTGGACAAGGGAACAAAACTAGAATCCAGCTAAACAACTAGAATTGAAGGATTGCATACAGTTCTATCAGTAGCTACACGAAATGTCCCAGGTATCGAAACTCCAGCTCCGCCTCCCATGGTAACACCGTTAAGAATAGCCACCTGCATGCAGGGGAAATCATGGCATCATTCTACCTATCGTGGTCCATTAATATCATTACTCCATATTAATTACAAAGTCAATGATTTAAAATTTAAAAAGATCACTTACATGTGGCTTAAGATATGTGCCTAGAAAGTATATAAAACTGTACAACTTCCAGAAAAACTCCCTAATAGCATCCGAGCTACCTACATAGATTTTAAGGGAAAGTTAAGCATATAGCAGTAAATACAGAGAGTGTATAAGACAATGCACAGGCAATAATCCTTGTTAATCCTTGAAACGGCAATGTCTAGCATAATAATATCCCAACCGGCAAGTATTAGAAAAATCATAAACCTCCAATGCCATCAAAACCTCACAAAAAGCTCGCATTTTTCTATCATATCTAGCTCCCTAGAACATAAAATCATAACAACCTTAACCAGAATTATCTCTACCTTCATTCATTAGTCGGTAAAGCGACACAATATCGCCACCAGCACAAAACCCCCTTCCACTGCCCTTCAAAAGTTCAACAAGAGCTTTTCTCAACTCTCAAAAACAATCAAATATCATTAGACTAGAAGAACAAAGATACAACAAAATTCAAATTACCTTCATCATCACAAATCCAATATTCGGATCTTCTTCCCAATTCCTATAAAGTTTATGCAACCTAATTCCCTATCTTTTTAAAAAGTATACAAAATCAAATTCAAGAGATACAAAAACTACAAAACAATCGATTCCATCACGAAATTGAAAATATCAAATACCATGTGAGTGGTGAGAGCATTAAGAGCAGGTGGTCTATTAAGAATAGCAGTACGAGAACAACCACTTCCTTCAACCAAAACCTAACAATCCAAAACTCGAGCATTTCAATTTTCGTTAAATAGACTGTGGAGACTGATCGATACACACTATACGAAACCTGAGAATCGAGATCCTCGATGGTGGTGACATTAACCGAAGATAAGCTTCTCCGATAACCGAATCTCCATAGCTTATTATCTCGAACGATTCTCGTTAACAATAACTTTCCGTAACGCATTCTTCTTCTTCGTCTTCTTGTTTCTAAGCTCTTCTCTTATTTGGCATAAACAAAAATGGCGGATCTGTGTTTAGTGATGTGGCATCGGTTATCGATTTAAACCCTCTTTATGAATCGGAGGTTTCTGATTGGGTCCGATGACGTGTTCGTATTTTGGGCCGATCTGAAGTTAAATTTTAAATTTTAAATTTTAGGTTAGTTCTACTAATCTGGGCCTTACTAATGTATATGACCATAAGACCCTTTTCTTCTCTTTTTTATTTTTTTTGTTATTCTCATTTGCGTGTAAGTTTTTTTCTCTCTCAAGTTAACCTCTATTTTATAATTTACCTTTTGTTATTAATTGTTAACCTTTTTTTTATCAATCTCTAAATATAGAGTGATCAACGTATTGAAAAATATATATATATTTTTAACTAAAGTACAAATTAGATTCCAGTCTGATACCTACAAAAATGAAATTTTGAATATTAAACTTCATTGAGACCTCTAGATATTCTTAGAGTCGATCGTCAATCTTCTTTGAAGAGAGATTTTAGGATTTCATAAAAGGGTTGAACTTGAGAAATTATTTTTTGAGGAGTTACATTGTATTATTATTTTATGAGTTCACCATGGCCAAAATCGAATGATGGTTTCTTTCATCAAATTTTGTGGAAACATACTAACGATTATTCCAATCATTTTTGCACAAAGCAAGTACAAAAAGTTACTGTTATTAATTTCAACTTAAATTCAATATTTTACTTACATTTCCATATTTTGAAATTATGATAGTTGAAGTAAAGCAAATTGTTTAAGTGTCATATGCAACATTTTGCAGTGGAAGATGAAGCATAGCTAGGCTGATTACCACCATCTCTTTTGCTAAAGCAAAAACTTAATGTTTTCATACTTAGAGTTTTCAGAGTTTAAGTTTTCAAACACTGTTTTGGAGTTTTCACCTATGGCACCATATACTTACTTTATATTACATAGCAAAAAATATTATTCATCTTTTTGTAAGACAAACTTTGGTGGCACTCTTGGCATATATTTTGGCAATTAAACAAACTTGTTAAGTGAAAAGAAAAAGAACTTTACCGAACTTGGTCAGTTGTCAAAATTATTCAAACTTAAACCCATAAAACTAAAAACTTTTATATTTTTGTATGAGTCTATGAGATGTATGCAATAGTAAAGTGATGAGAACTATGATGCGGTTCTCGTCACATGTTTATCACTTGTTTAAGCTTTACATAATTTAGTGGCATTGGAAGATTTTAAGAGAAAAAGGACGAAAGAATTTGAGTGGCAGAGAAATAAGGTGGCAGCTTTTAGACTTTTAGTATTTTGTTATATATCAATAATTTATTTAACTTTGGGTCCAAAAGAGGAAACAAGACAAATGGCTAAAGAAATGCATTAACTTCTCCTGAAGAAATCTCAGCAACATATGTGGATCGATGTGCGTGACACTGCTTTGCCTGTGACTCATTTCATGTGTATAATTGTGAAAAAAATCATATTTTGGCCAATTCCTTTTATACTACACACGTTGAGACCATATGAATAGTTACATTATTTTGGGATCTTTGTCGAGTTTATTGCAAACCAAAAAATCTCCTTGGTCAAATATTCAGTAAAGATTGTTATTTTATATTTGATATGCTATATGACAATTATTATAGTCAGATCTCGAAACCAAAGTCTATTATATAAGAAATGTTTATTCACAGTTTAAAAAAATTCTTTACTTTTATGGGGATTAAATGGTTTCCTTTTTCAGCAAAACTATTGACCAAAACTCTTTCTGGTCATATTTTTATATTTGTATGAGGATCATGACGAATGTAACCATTTGATTATAGCGTATCACGTTTGTACCTAATCAAGAACCCTTTTACTATAGCTATAACCTATAGCTAGGCCACGTAATATTTGGCATTCGAATTCTTTACTTAATACTAATGTAATGAAGTGTTGTTACATGTCTAGTGTCTTTCTACCAACTTAATCCATTTAACACACATTTTTACAACATATAAAAAACTAGATAGATGGTTTTGGGTTGGGAACATATATACACTAATACACATATAGATATGAAGAAAAATCTTTGAGTTACCTTGTTTTGTTTTATCATAACTAAGATTATATTTAGAATAATCAAAACTATCAATTTCAGATGGAGACTGTATTGGCTCAAACGTATGTTTAGCATTCTCTAGATAACACCAATGGATTAACCTTAATTAACAATAACGAATCACTATCAATGACAAGAAAACAATGTTGACATGATTGTTAATTACGTGGGCTTTTAAATAGGGACATAAGAACGTATATCATCAAATGCCGAGTGATAACAACATAAAACACACAAAATTCATCAAAATTTATAAAGATAGATTATTCCAAAACACTCACACTAATAACCATCATTCCATGAACATTACTCCGCAGGTAAGTTACATTGCTTCTCATCACACACACCATCACAAAACATCTACAAAAGCCCTAATCATATCTTACATAGTTACACAAACATGATATTGTCTTATTATTCTAATTAAAACTCTAAAACTCTCTTAACTTTTTGAGAATTTAAAACCATTATGTGACATATACTAACACATAACATCCTTGAGAAGCTTGTACCTGCGAGTGGCTGGTCTAGGAGAAGGTACACCATTTTTACCCTTGTCGGCTGCTGGAGAAACACTTGTGGTACCAACTTGTTTGATCTGGTTATTAGCTGAAGAATATTCGGACCGGTACGCTCTCTTATTAGATGATCCACCACTAACACTATTCTTTGATCCGGTTCGACTACTCTTTGCTTCGTATTGACACCAATCACAGATCTTGATTGGATCACCTTGCTCTTTATAGTAACTACTACAGTACCTATAAACCACCAAGATCATGATTATAAGGAAGTTCTTGTGGTTTAATAATTATAAACACACATCATATGTGTGACATATATATATATATATATATATATATATGCATGGTTATGATTTGATGTATATATGATAATCAGATATATATCTTCATATGCTAAATCAATATAGTGAATGCACGTGGCACACGATCTCACCGTTCACTATGATATATGAATCTATTATATGATGTAAAATATGCATGATCAAGATGATGAGGAGAGTTTATGACACATATATATGTTGTTATATATATAGAAATATAAGTATATAGATTAAGAAGAAGATAGACATACGAGTGTTGAAAGCGATTAAGGCACTTGCTGCAATGAAAGAGCTTGTCAAAGAAACCAACATCACCACACATGCAACACACTCTTCTTTCAAGATCCACCATTTTTTTTTTTTTTGTATTCCTTAAATCTAACAGAAGATGGTTGAGAAGAAGAATATGAGAAAAAGAGAGGAGGAGGAGATGGAGGAGAAGATGGAGGAGAATGAAAGAGAGAGAGGAAGAATTGATTCTATCAAATATAAATGGGGGTGTATTAAAACTTTATATTATAATTCACAAGTCGGTCCATAAGTAAATTATAATTTTTATAAAACCAAGAAAATTATAAAGTTATGGTATATTTTAATAAATGAAAATAGCGTAATAAGGCAGGTAGAGACCGCAGGTTGCTTTGCAGTCGTTTTCAGTTGGGAGCTTTGGGAGGTGGAGAAACAAAGAAGAACCTTAAATTATAAAAATCGATTAGTATTATATGACGATTTTGCCCATGGATTTTATATTTAGTTGGATGTTTTAGAGCCTTTTAATGTACTTTTTGGGGTTTTTACAAAATGGGAAACTTGTGGGATGTCATTTCTTTGACTTTTTATGCGTAGAGAGGAGCGTGACGGACACTCCCGTTTGGTTAGAAACTTAGAATAATAAGCCTCACAATTTACAAATTGCATTTTTTTTTTGTTCTATAACTAATTGTTAATTTGTATATTCAAATAAATAAACGCTGTAGTTGGTGAAAACATATGATTTCATCGTGAAAATGAAACTGTATGACAAACAAAAATGTGATGAAAAACATGGTTTTAGACTTTCGGTCACCTAGATTGAGAGTTTATTTATTTATATAAAGGTCTTGTTCATTTTTCAATCGCTATGGTAACGACGGTGAAAAAAATACTTTACGGTAAAGTTAGGAGAGACGCTGCGATTAAAATTTCGAACAAACAGAATTGATTAAAATCAGCGAGAGCAATAGATCTAAATATCTTTGTGGTTTTGAGTTGTTTCATTAACTGCGTCTCATTTCATCTTTCGTAGATTTTGTTTTAGGATTTTTCTTATTTGTCGCAATTGCAGCTGCCATAATTGTTAAAAAAGAACAAAGCCTCATCCGTTAAACTTACAACATTGCATGATAAATAAAAATGCATACTCATCTAATATGAAATGATATGTTCATAAAATATAGTTTGTATAAATTCACCCACAATAAATTTTGTTACGAAAATATTAAACTGTTGAAAATGTTTATCTTCTTTTTTTATAACGAAATTTTATTTTTAATTAAGCTATGATACCTAGAATTATCGAACCATAATATAATTTTAATAATGTAGTGTTTGTTATAAAAATATACTCTTTACAAATCAATACTGTCTAACAACAAAAATCAATCATATAGAGATTCTAAACTAACAAAATGTTATCCTCTTTTAAGTAACTCTCCATTTAACCTCTCTTGTCCTAGCTAATACAGCATTTAATATCATCCATCGAACAAAAAAGAGACTCAAACACCTAATATAAAAACTAAACTATATATATATGCATACATATAAGGTTGATTTTGAAAGAAAGAAAATTGTAGCCTTTGTAATTGTTAAAAAAAAAATTATGGCTTAGGGTCATTGCCATTTACACAACATGCAAGGCACAGCTCTGTACATATATACAAATATATTCACTCTCACCCGATAGTAAATTCGAAGAAGGACTAGTCGACTCATTCAATTTCTCGTGCATTACATTAATATCTCAAAAAAGTTCATCGAATCCAAAGTCTCTGGTTCGTTTACTTTTCGTATCATAGGTCAATCAATAAATGTGACTTACGAAACTTCTTACCAAATGTGACTAACGCTCTCGTGTCTAACACTATATTTTATGTATATCATGTATAATTAAAGATTAAGTTTACGAGTAATATCCGTGTGCCATAAACGAGTATAATATATAATTAACTAGACTTTTTGTTAATTATTCTAAGTTTTGGAGAATTTTACAAACTATCAAACGGAAAGTTACACACGATGTATATGTCAATGCAGTGGAGCCCATAATTTTAATTGTTTCTTGGTTGTATATTAAATTTAGACATGTAAATTTGATAGTAAAAACATTATTGTAGGGTGAAAAAAACTGCCAATTGGAGAAACATGCTATAATAATGCCAGTCAACTCTGACAACACTTTCTACCCCCAAAATGTTTGCAAACACACGCAAGAAAACAAGAACTACACATCTCTAACGTGTTTGTACAAGAAGAAAATATCATAAACCCTAAGGCTTCGTTTCAGATGTAGTCTGGATTAATTAGTCACTACCTCAAGAGATTTTGAAAAGAAGCATACTAATCTAATAGCTTTTTTGCATTTCACACGTATTAGTAAAACATGAATATTTCATAATAAATATATTATTTTTCAATAGTAAACAAATTTCCGTAACTCAAAACCAATAATAATTGACTATTTTTTTAGAAATTAACAATTTGTTATAAATTAATAAAAATGCACATAAAACTTAACAAATCTATATTTATGAAACGCGAGATTTTTTTTTTTTAAATGTATACGGAACTGACAAAATATATAGCTTCTTCTTGTAATTCTTTATTAAATTTTCAATGTGGTATAACTTGTGTAAAAAAACATGCATGTATGATAACATGCATGAATCAAACATCCAAAACTTCGAATATTAAATTAAAAAATTACCCCATCCCAAAAATCACCATCAACTCATATTGATACATTGTATGGCTCAAGTATATTATAAATAATATTGTTATTGATACATGTATGGAACAAGTATTATTATACATATATTCCTATTGATACATTGAATAATCTCATGAAAGTAGGGAACATTCATAAACCACAATAGAAGCCATGTATATGTGAATGAGAGAAAAGAGACCATATCGATAAAATTTCGAGATATGGACATCATTAGCCATGAGGAGACTCTGTTCCATGCATTACTCATTTAAGGGGACCATTTATCTGAACACACTTTCTATTGTCACATAAATCTTAACCTTACACGTGTCTTTTTCAACTCTTTGTGTAAGTAAAGACACATGCATCGAAATATCTTTGTATAGCGTTGTGTTAACGGCAAGTTTCACTAGAAGTCACGGCGCGTGTGGTCCACTTCTTCTAACCTTCTCCGTGGTGGTTCCAAATCGGCCGGTGTAAAAATGGGGTCCGGTGTAACAGTGGTGTGTCTAGTGACCCTTCACCCGATTCTTTTCTGTGGGACTAACCTTCTACATGTCATCATCTCCTTTCACAATGTATTTGCACCACCAGTTCTCTTCCCTAGCTAGATATTAATATTTTATAAAAGAATTAAAGAGTAACCAGGAGAAATTTATACCAAATTTCAACAATATGCTTTAAACTACATGTCAATATCAACATAAACCGGTTGTATCCAATGATTTATTAAGTTAAATCTCAAAAAATGGTTTCGTAAATAATTTATGAAGTTAAATTAGGGATATAAATATATTATCTACATCATCATTTTTTTTTTTTTTTTTTTTAAGTTGATGAATCTTATAAAAGAAACTAAGGGGGTGTTATTGGATGTGGTATTTTTTTGTATTTGGTTGTATTTTAGATGGATTCTCAAATACAGTGTTATTCAATTGTGTATTTGGTTCAAATACATTAAAATTCAGTGTTATTCAATTGTGTATTTGTTTGATGTATTCTCAAATACATTAAAAATAGGTGTTATTCAATATCTCTCGGATTTTATTGTATTTTGATTTGAATGTATTTTGTCAATAGAATTGTGAACAAACAAAATCAGTGAGATTTCTTGTGTATTTGTGAATACACCCATAAAAAAAAAATGAAATAAATGATATCTCTTTTAGTCACCTTCATCCGCAAA
>OVAP01000123.1:39823-51653 GCA_900406295.1 Aurinia saxatilis | reverse complement strand
AGTACGGTACTTGTCCATTTCGTCCGTGATGGGGGATTTGACCCCCACAGATGTTGTTATAGTTGAGAGCAAAACAACCTTCCAAGCCTAATTAACATAACTCACAAGANCCCCCACAGATGTTGTTATAGTTGAGAGCAAAACAACCTTCCAAGCCTAATTAACATAACTCACAAGATAAATGTTCATTAGTAGATGATTCCAAATGAAGCTTATCTTGAACGTTTTCTTCGACTATGTTATCATGACGAAACTCGTGGATGTCTTCCACGACTTTTTCATGGTCCAATACTTTCCTTTCTTGCTTTTCTTCAAGGCTGGAATCAGAAAAAGATGGTTTCTTGGATCGAACATCAAAGATACTCCTGAATTCAAGATCAAGCTTTTCAAGCCTAGAAGATTCTTCTCCGGAATTTTTTAAGCTCTCCTCCACCTCTTAGTTCTATAGATACATAATCACATCCCCAAGGGTTGATGAAGATCCATCTTTGTAGAGGTTTTGAAGATCAGCAGCGGAAGCTAATTCATCCACCATTTTTTTTCTTTTTCTTTTTCATTGGAATTAACTGAAACAAAAGACAGTTAAAAACTAAAAAGAATTAAAATAAAAGGGAACATAAATTAAGAAAAAAAAAAGCTTAGGCTGGAGCTAGCTTGTTATGCTAGTAGTGTAGTTGTTGCTCCCCAGCAAAGGCGCCAGAAAACCTGATGGAGACTTAATTATTGCCGAAAATATTTCCTGCAAGCGCACGGATCTCGCAGTAGTACTTAGGGATCATATCCACAGAGAGTAAAGTATACACAGTTGCACGTCCAAGTTCACTCGAGCTAAGCAACAAAATGAGATGGTTTTGGTTTTTGTCAATCGACAGTGTGAACTGGTCGATCGATCGGAACACCTTTCGGTCGATGGCAGATTATGCGGTCGATCGATCAATGCCTGAAAATGCTAAAAACAAATTAAAACGTGAGACAAAATCAATAATAAAAGGCGTTAGGAAGTCATGCAACACATCAGAGGATCACGGTTTAAATTATCCAGGGTAGTAATTAATGTAAATCCTAGTTTATGCTATATTGTTGAAATCACTATTAATTGACTATCCTATGGTCAGACTTATCTTGTCTGTTCAATTGGTATCCGAGTTAACTCTAACATATATCTTTTCAGAAAGGAAACCTATGGATTGATCAACCAATTAATCTAGGCATTAAGTTCAAGATATCAAATTCTAATAAACTATAAATAGTAAAACTTTCACTATCAAGTATTGGATCTCTTACTCTAAGTGGTGTATTAGTACCAGTTTATCCTATGATTATATTAAGATTTGATATGAAAGTAAGCTTATAAACTAATCATTACACAATCCTATTGCCTATCTACCAAACCATGATTCCTCCTAGCAAAACCCTAATCCTAACTAAAAGATTACTCAGACATAGCAAGAGTAACCATGATGACAATGAAAAATGCTTATATAAAGAAGGGTTTAGAATAGCTTCTCTGGAATGCAGAGATTACAAACTTCGTCCTTGAAGCAATGATCAAAGCAACAATGGAAAGAAGAAACTATAAGAAACTGATAAACTATTTAGCATGGATGTCTGGAAACTTTTCAGTGTTTTTTGAAGATTCTCTCTGGCTTCAGTCGTCGGTATTTATAGGGGAAAGAGTCGAGTAGAGGGTCGAGACGAATCATGAGGAAGATTTGGATAGGAATCCAAATATTTGTGATTATCCTCTCTGAATCGATCGGTCGCCATTATCGCGGTCGATCGGTGAATATCTGAAACGCGTTTTCTGAAGATTCAGTATCTTCAGTGATTATCTCTAGCGTATACTGATAACTGCCCAAATGCAACGATCCTTAGCTGAATTTATTTTCGATGCTTCCTTGAGATAATGGGCTTTGATTGATCGTTGGGCCTCCGATGCGATTGATTGGACCTTCATTTCATGTGAGCTTTTGGACACACCTTCAATGATTTGGGCTTAACTTCTTACTCCTAAGGGCCTAATGACTTGATTCCAAGCCCATGTGATAGCTAACTCACGTGGCTTGATTGTCCTAACTCCTCACTTCATTTCAAAATAAATATCTTCTTCATATGGACCTGGACTTTTATGTTGATTTGTTGGACTTGGTAGATAATGCCCATTTGTGACCTAAAATGCATTGTTTTCACAAAAACACTTTGCAAACAGAAAAATGTGATTTCTAGTGGTTTATGTTTCAAATCAAATAGTTTCTTCGTTAAAAACACAAAAAAAATCATATCGAAAAGCGGTAAAATATGATCCTTATCAAACTTCTCCATCTTGGTCTTCAAATCCCCAAGAGGAATCGGAGTCACGCCTTGGAGTGACGCCACTATCTGAAGAGCATTCTTCGCCTGAAATCGAAACCAAGAGATGATAAGATTTCGTTAAAAAAATACTAAGGCATGAAACTGTCATCGAAAATTTTACTAACCTGCATGAGGTTGCACATGCGGACGGACACCTCTTCTTAGAGCCGAAACACCTTAGCAAGAATGGCCTTGGCACCATCACGGTACTTGCCTCGGACGTCCTCGCATCACGAAGACGAAGATAATCAATCAGAGGAAAGTCATCTCTGATCTCAACCGCACTCGCGAAGAACTCCACTTTAGCCCTCCGAAGAGACATAGGAGACAACGAACCAGCATCTGTAGGCGTAGCGTCGGGCTCACGACTCGGAGGGACGACCTCCTTGGCCTTCCTAGGCCTCTTTAATGAACCAGAGGCACTCCCCTTGCCCTTCTCCGAAGCCCTAACGGCAGCTTCCTTCTTCTTTTGAGCTCTCTCGTATCCTCAGTCTAATGCCTCCGCGGACTGAACCTCGGTAAGGTTTGTCCATGATTGTTGCTCTAACTCGCGCCATCTCTTGGGTATGATTCGTGTGATCTGGTGACTCAAATCTTTCTCTGCTAAAACGAGCGTCCTCGACACGTCTCAAAGTGAAAGTCTTCTCCCACTCGAAGAAGACGGAACACTCTCGTAAAATCGTCTAAGTGAGCAAGATGGAGTGAGTAATCCGCAAAAGAAAACAACAAGCAATTAGACGACAAAACGAATTCGCAAGGAAAACAATAAAGCAAACGCAAACAACCTCTAAATCGCCATTGCTCCCTAACGCTATCAAGGGAACGTTCATCAATCGAGAAACAATCTCTCTTCAAGTAAAAGAAATGATCTTCCCAATGATGAATCTTGTTGGACAATCCTCTGGTCATACTCCACCTGGTGCGCTTTGTAGAGATAGCATACATCAACTTGTTCTTTCGAGTTGCGCGAATCTCAAGGACCTCTACGAGGAAATCCACATCTACCTCAACTCCGCACTCAAGACAACCGACAACGATCCCTACTAGATGACACACTTCATTCAGAGAGAGTTGAGAGAAGGCAATCTGGTAAAGAAACCCTCCAACAAAGAGAAGTATCCTTACAGAGCATCCTTGATCCTATCGGATGACAACAGAACGATGATCTCAACTTCATCTGAGATCCTAAACAACTCCCTCAATTTAGCTATGGAACGTTCAGTAGACAATGTCGACCCCGGAGGATTGGGAATAGGTCTCGGAGTACGAAGAAGTTTCTTCTCCTTGTTAAGAATAGCACGATCGACCATGATATCCTTCATCGAGAAATCAAACTTAGCAAAAAACTCATCGAAGTGTTCCATCTCAGCCTTGATATGAAGATCTTGGATATCTTCGATAACAACCGTTCTTCTAAACTCGTCTCTCGACATCGGAGGATCGTCATGAACCACATGGTCATCAAAACCATCTCAACGACCCACATCATCGCTATGACCTCCGATAAACTCATCAAAGTCATCTCGAAGACTACTACCATCTCTACCGCTATGATCACCTTCACTAGCAAACCTATTGATATCCAAAGTAGAGCTTAAATCTCTACCATCACTAAACTCTAATGCATAATTCCCGGAGAGAAACTTACCTCCTTTACTAGGATCATCCAAGTACTCATCAACGGAACCATCGACCAAGTGAGGATCATCGGAGATCCCACATCCGTCCATACGATCAGACGGGCTCGCATCTTGGGAACAAAGAAACAACACGCGACCTAGCAACGTTGCTTGGCTCCCGGAGCGACTCGAGCAAACAGGCCCGCGACCCGGCTGGTCGCTATGGCTCACGGGAACATTGTTCGAGCCAATCCAACTAGCGTTTCCAATGAGAAGACCACGTCCATGACCTGACTGGTCGCTGCAGCTCGCGGGAAGGCAAAGCGAGGAAGATCCATGAGCCAAAAGGCTTGTGCGGCTCGCGGGAATCGCCAAGGGACTGCAGCTCGCGGGAGCATCATCCGATATGCGCCAGATCGCGTCTCTGCCGAGATAACTCGACCCCTGACCCAGCGGGGTGCAATGGCTCGCGGGAAGGAGATGACCACAAGTCTCGCGACCCAAACTTGTCGAAGCTCGCCTCCATTCCTTCTTCTCGATAATCAACTCATGTCTCTTCCTTTCAATCCAAGCTCTGATGTACATACTATCTTCTTCATCTTCCATCTCTCCATTTCAAATTTCTCTAAGTATGGGAGCAAAGAAACTTGCGAGAAAGAAAAAATTTTCTTCACAACAATGGAGAGAATGAATGAGTGGTGAAGAATGAGTTAGTGGAAAAAGATGGGGAAGAAGATAAGGAATGGTGAACAGTGATTCCTGAATATTATATTGTTATAACAATTACTTTTAAAGCTTCTAAGCACGCAAAGATCTGACGACAAAAAGATCGAAACTTTCATCGACTCATCCTCACATAGCTATGCTATCAAGCTTATACCAAGAACAACGTACTAAAATTTTAAATCTACCAAATCACATCAACAAAAACACAAAGAACAGGAGAGAGAACGGAGATTTACCTAAAAATCTCTGAAAGTCCTTGGATGCAAGTTATGAGGAATTGGTGAGGGATTTCCTTACTTAAAGAAACTTTTGAGGGAAAAACTTCACTATTTACCGTGAAAAACGAACCAAGACCTCTCTCCAGTTTCGTATACGACAAACTGCGGACATTGCAACTTATCCTGCCGATCTCATCTCGTAAGAAATCAGTTCAGTCGTTATCCGACCGTCAGAACTATCGTCATAACAAATCTTACGAAATACGACTAACTATCATCTATCAATCTCCAAATACAACAATGAAACTCTACGTAGCTAAACAAGCAACACAAAGTTAAGGGGCTAATTGAGGGGGTCGGATTCCACCCCGCAAGATTGATAGCTTGAAAATGACTAAGTATCAAAGATCATTCAAGGTCATCGAGAACTATCGTGACCAACGAATCAAAACAGCCAAAAATGAATCATCAAGGATCTATCGCGAATCCTGTAATGCACAAAGAGACTTATGATGAGGTCGGAGAAATAACCTACGACCACTGAGACTCATTCCGCGACCTATGACTACCTTTGGCTCGCACGTTCATCATCCGAGTGCAACCCACGACACGGACGATTCCTCAACTCGCATGATTCGGGTACGAAGAAGATTCACGCGACCTAAGTTGCGTCCAACTCGCAGGTTCGTGTCCAAAGTCTCATTTCGCGACCATTGAGCCGTGTGGCTCGCCGTTCGCCCATGCACCATGACCAGCAACCCATGGACCTGATCCAGCTCGCCTAATCCATGTCTGAATGCTTCCCGTGACCTGGATGAGTCATCAGCTCGCACGTTGCCTTTGGATAAACTCGCGTGACCCAGGAAGCCTAGCCAGCTCGCCATTTTCTCCCTCTGGTCAGAACCTCGACCTGGGACGAGGAGTGGCTCGCGCCTTCACATCACAAGAGGTTCCCGCGACCCACACAACTTAGCTTGGGTCGCGGAAATCGATCATTTCGCTCCCCGCGAGCCACACGCACGTTGTGGCTCGCGGGATATCACCCAGACAACTTCTACGACCCACACATGAGTCGTGAGTCGCGAAGCAATTCAATCACCAAGGTTCAATACCACTCCGTGGATTAATCAAGAAAGTACTTAGTTCCAACGAGAACGAGTGATGCACGAGGTAACATTTACTTACATTATCACGAAATGCGACCTATGTGTCTGATTACACTCTCGACAAGCTAAATGGTCCGATATTTTATCATGGGGCCGAAACCAAAGCCAAGCCTTTCAGAAAGATTACTCACCATTATTGTAGAAGATTCGAGAAGGATCGAAGGCGAATCTATGAAAAATGAAGTCTTTCTTTGTTCTACGACAAAAAGGAAGTTTTTAGATTCACATCGGAGAAAAGGAAACTACCGCATAAGCTATCTGCAAGAAACAAAAGGTGGCCCATGGAAAGCCCGATGACCTAGGGTGGTTTAGTTGAGAGTATAAATACTTTTCTAGTCATAACTTACATTGTATCTTGAAATCTCTTAACCTCTCGAACCCTAGAGATCTCTAGCAATAAAATTCGTGTTCATCTATATTTTCTGTTTTTCGTTCATCTTTTCTTCCGTTCTGTTTTCTCTCTTTGAATTTTGTCGGTTCTCTCTGCTTTCTCCGTTCTCATACTTACAAGTGATTCGTACAAAAACACAGTCGACGATCCCTTTAAAAATTTGTTTATACAAGTTTGTGGCTGTGTGAATCTCAGTACACACATCAATCCACTCGGAGGAAAGGACTAACATTTTGAGTACATTACCATTTAACTATGCTAAAGCGATAAAGTATGAGTTCAATCAAGTAACAAACAAGAATTTAAACAAGTAATAAAAAGACTAATAAGTAAAAATGGAACTAAACTTAAACAAGACTCGATAAGAGGAATATTGGCCGATGGGTAATGGTAATAATGATCATGCATGAATAGAGAGAACCTTGTGAAGGGTAGTCATTTACAAATGGAGCACCATCCTAGGCAAAGGACTATGTGTAGCTTGACCCAATCCTTTGGTGTCATTATCTTAACTATCATCAAACTTGACTATTTCCCAATAAACCAAATACAATGACAATTAAGCATGAGAGTGCGAGTCTAATCTACTACTAAGTACCTTACCATTTCCCAAGGTATAAGGTGTAGAAAGCAAAACACAAGTCAAATTCAAGCACGTATCTTATTCACAACCCAGTCCTTTGGTATTATGAATAGAATGACAAGGATCTAGTCTAAAATGATCCCTCAAAGAGACTAGCTTTAAGGAGCAAAGACTAAGTGTTTAAGAAAATAAAGCATTTAAAGCAATCTTGTATATTCACGCAATTCATCAAACACCTTGTATGTGTGGAAGTTATTAATTTATACTCTATTGATCCCTCAAAAAGAGATAGCTTTAATGACCAACACAAAACAAGTCTTGGTTATTAAACTATTCCAACAAACAAGGTGAGATGAAGCCTAAAATCTATACTCTATTTATCCCTCATAAGAGATAGCCTTAATAAAAACAAGAAGCAAAGGTAAACCAAGGAAAGATAAATATCTAGTTCATTCAAGCATTTCATCAAACACCTTGTGTGTGATGAAGCCTAAGATCTATCCTCAAATCCCTCATAAGAAGATAGCATTAATGAACATTATATACTAGCCATCCTTGTAGACTAACCCTTTTTCACAATATATAACTTATTCAAGCAATAATCTACCAAAACCCACAAACCAATAAGGTGACTACTCACTCATAACCATGAAATCCATAACGATTAAGATTAAAGAAATCATAATCAAAGATAAAGAAGATAAGATAAAGGTTTTGGTAAACATAATAATCAATATCTTCAAGCTTAAAGCTCCAGATCTCAAAAGTTTACAAAAGAGAGAGTTCTTGGTGTTTTTCTCTCATAGAGATAATGATAATCTGAAGCTTATGCTTACAAATGACAGCTAATAGGTATTTAAAACATAAGATAAGAGTTTGGTCGAATGGAATTAAGATAAAGTCAACATTAAAAAGGAAGGGATAAATTGACCATAAGATCGGGTACCTCAGATCGGGTACCTCAGATCGGGTAGTACCTGATCTCGTTGTCACAGGGAAATCCGCATTTTGTGTTTGTGAGATCGGGTCACCCAGATCGGGTAGTACCTGATCTCGTTGTCACAAGGAAATCACCATTTTGTGTATATGAGATCGGTTCAACCAGATCGGGTAGTGCCCGATCTCGTGCGTTTTTGGACTTCTTCTTCTTGATTCTTCACTCTTTGCTCCAATTCCTTTTTCCTTTTCCCATTCATTTGATCCTTAAGCTTCTTCCAAGCATCCTCCACGTCCATTTAGCTCCAAAAGTACCTAAAACATGCAAATATGCCATGCAAATGCAAGAATGCAAGACAAGTCCTAAATGCAAGCTAAAATATACAAAGTGAATGATTATGCAACAAACTAGAAGAAATGAATGACAAATGAGGTTAAACGACATGAAAATAGTGGGTGGAAACATTCATAAAACACTATACATCAGTTGATCGAATTGTGCAACTATGATCGATCGAATGAAGAGAGGATAATTAAAAAGCTTCTGGAAGCTACTCGGGATCACTCCATGTATTCAAATATTATCTGAAAGCAACACCAAACGTGCGAGAAGATTCAAAAGATATCAAAACAGACATTCTTGAAAATGGATCGATCGAATATTCCATTTTTTCGATCAATCAGAAGAGATAAGATCAAATATTTTGATTCTCTTCAACTGATTTTCCTCTATCACTTCATTAAAGACCTTGGACGTCATGCACTCTCTATATAAAAAGACTTTTCGTCTCAGAAAAGAGTGTGCCTCTCCATTCTACCAAAGCTCTCGGAGAGAGCACTTTGCCTTCTTAATTCTCTTAAACTCTTTGTTATTTTCATTTATGTAGTTGCTAGGGGAGATAATCTTCCGTATTTGAACCCTTGTTTCTATATTTGCAATGTCGTTTTATATGTTTTATGGTTTACTTTTCTGTGAGAGAGTAATTCGATAGTTGGGATCAAGGTTTTCCATAGTTTCATGGTTTGGTAGATAGGTTATTAATCATTTTGAAGAACTTTATCTTGCTTGTTTTAACTAAGAATTGTTAGATTGATCACCTAGCTTTTCATGCTAGATTGTCTTCGGTAAGACACCATTAGGTAGAAGATCCGATATAGGCAAATGATAAGTTGTACATGTGGGATCTTGACCAAAGGACCATGTGTACGGTTGACATATTGATTCTTTAGTAGAGATCATGACTGCCCCTTTGTTGAGGTCATGTGATTTATGTTTGAGTAGAATTGAGTAAGGAAGATTCCAATACGAAGGTTGTCCTCAACTTGAATAATCTAACATGTGTCACTGGAGAAATTCCTTATTCCCAACGCCTTTCATTTTATTGCATTCAAACATTTTCATTTGCATCAGTAATTTGATAGATTCCATAAACCATTTCATTCGATCGAACGACTATATCATTTGATTGATCAAAACCCACAAAATCATATTTGCATCTTAGCTCGATCCGAATCTCATAAGTTTGCAGTGTAGTAGCCCTTTTTTGTGGATATAATCCCTAAGTATTACTGAGAGACCTGTGCGCTTGCAGGAATATTTTGGGTGAAAACTAAATTCCCATCATTCATAATTAATTGAAAGTCTTTTGATCTCTAATAGGAGAGAAATCCTAAAATGAACCCTTGAAGCCTTAAATGAAGATACCCATTCCAGGATCTCCAGTTTTTCTTTTGTTACACTAGGTAATTATAATGTTTGACGGCCTTGAAAATCCTGATGAAACAAAACATTAAATTACAACAAATCAACACAGATGATTAGTAAACAAATGACGAATCGAATAAGGAAGTAGTTAGAATATTATTTCTTGTACTGCAAAACATCTTGGCAGTTTGTAAGAATGTTCAGTTGCAAGTGACTCATTCCTGCCTCGTTAGCCTTCTGTTATGACTTATTCCGCTAAGGCGTTCAATTTAAGCAAATTCAAGTGGAACATAGGCAGGATAAGTTTAGGCGACTCCTTTGTCATCATTCCTCACGGGTTTATGATAATTGTGATATTTTACCGGTTTTTACCCTATATTTGATGTGCTTTTCATAACGAAACCAAAGAAATTCAAGATAGAAATAATGATTTTTCACACTTTTAGGTTTTGAAAGTATTTTTGTGAAATAAGGAGTTTTAGATAATAAATGGGCATTCTTCTCCAAGTTCAGCAATTTCTCATCATAAATGAATCTGTTTTGTATTTTGGATTGAAGTGAGAACTGAAAACAATCAAGCCAGGTGAGTCAGTTGTTACATGGGATTGGAATAAAGGTATTAGTCCTAACGACCAAGAAGTTATTTAATATTGAGGATTGGTGAACAGAATCAGTTCAACGCTTCAGAAGTTTGGCCTTAGATGAAGACCTTCCCCTCCACAGATTGCTCTGATATTTGACAAAAGCCCAACGCTTCAGAAGTTTGGCCTTAGATGAAGATCTTCCCCTTCACAGATTGCTCTGATATTTGACAAAAGCTATAAAAGGATGCCAGCTTTCATATGCAAGTGGAATGAAGCAATTCTAACGGTTAGATCTCAAGTTATGCTGATTATACTGAAGACAGATTGTGCAGTCTCGAAATGAAGCAGTTGTACGCAAAGGAAGAACATTTGATCGAATGCCAAATGAATTCGATCGATTGAGGCAAAAAATTCTCTTGAAGCCCATGAAATAAAGCCTATGAAGAAATCAAGGCCCAAGGATTCACTAGAAGCTTCCAGACGTGTCAGATAATATTCAGTGGTTACCAAAATATATTTTTGGATAACAATCGATTGAATCACCAACGTAGTTAATCGATCAGCAGAGATAAGATCAAATATTTTGATTCTCTTCAGCTGATTCTCTCTTATCACTTCATTGAAGCCCTGGATATCCTGCACTCTCTATATAAAGAGATTTTTCATCTTAGAAAAGAGTGTGCCTCTCCTTCACCCAAACTCTTTGGAGAGAGCACTTTGCTTTCATTCTTTCTCAAATTCCTTTTGCTATTTCGCTTTTGTGCTTAAGGGAGAAGATCTCTTCCTCTTTGTCTTCTAATTTGGAGAAGTTTATTGAACCCTTAATATTTATTTATGGATTTGATTTCCATTGTTTTTTCTATGGTTGTTTTATTCATGTTTGAGTAGATCCTTTGTCATGACTATGAAAATAGGGAGATTAATATACAATTGGCTTGAATACTTAACCGGATTTATCTGCCTAGAAATCCTGAATAGCTTAATCCATGGACCTAGAGACTTCTTTGAAACCCAACATTTGCTTAATTATCTTTATTACATTTTGCATATTCATAAAACCCCTTTCATTCGTTCGATTGATAAACCAATTTGATCGATTGAGAAAACAAAAAAAAATATCTTTTGTTGCTTAGCTCAAGTTGAATCGATTTTGTTATTGTGTACACTTTGCTCCATGTAGATTCGATCCCTAAGTACTACTACGGAAGCTTGTGCGCTTGCAGGAATATTTTGGGTGAAAACTTAACCCCACATCCAATGATACTTGAATGGTCCACCAAGAGTCAACTCTTTCTGGATATGAATGTGGGTATGTTCCACAACATCAAAGAAGAACGGTGACAATAGTTTCTCCAAATTGCAAAGGATCCCCGGTAGCTTCTCTTCAAGATCCTGAAAAACAGGTCTACTAATTGTTCTGGCTGCAATATACAGGTTAGTTTTTCAATAATCAACTAAAAAAATTGAAAGCAATGAATATTATAAGCAAAAAGTTCGTGTATATTTATAACATACGAAAAGTAGTTGATGTATTTTTGGGGGGGGGGGGG